>RJWM01013140.1:0-54358 GCA_004363535.1 Dasyprocta punctata | reverse complement strand
GTAATATTTGCCCTTTTGTGACTACTTAGTTCACTTGGTGCAACATCCACGAAGTTCATCCATGTTGCTTCAGAATACAGGATTTCTTTCCTTTTTTATCTTTTTTTGTTTTTTTTTGTTTTTGAGAGAGTTTCACTGTGTAGTGGAGGCTTGCCTTGAACTTGCTTGGGTAGCCCAAGCTAACCTCAAACTCACTGCGATCCTTCAGCCTCAGCTTTTGGAGTGCTGGGATTACAGGCGTGTTCCACCACTCCCAGTTATGCAGGATTTTTTCTTTTTCTAAGGCTGAGTGATATTCATTATATCTGCATACCACATTTTCTTTTTTGTTTCCTGCACTGATGAACATTAGGCTATTTCCATATTTGTTTTGGCTGTTGTGAATGGTACTGCGATAAACATGGGAGTGCTAACCTCTTTGAGATCCTGATTTCAGTTCTTTTGAGTGAATACCCAGGAGTGGGATTGCTGGATCACGTGGTCATTTTGTACGCAATTTTTTGAGGAACTGTTACCCTCTTTCCACTCCACCCTGGCTTTCCCACCAGCCAGGAGCAAAGTTTCCACTTTCACCACATCTTCATGAACACTGGCTGTCTTTCATCATTTTTAGAAGAGTCATTTTAAAAGGCAGGAGGTGACAGGACATTTTACAAGGAGTTGTGTGGCCTTGCTGTTTTTGGGGATATGTGTGGAACCCAAGAACAAATAAGCAAAAAAAAAAAAAAAAAAAGAAAATTCTAATTCTTAAAGTGCATTTTAACTGTATCTTAGAGAAAAAGGAAAAGGATTTTGGGAGTGGGAGAGAGAAATGTCTGCAGCATGATCAAAATCTACATTGAATATTATTTATTTATTTATTTAAATTTTCTTACAGTAAAATACACATGGCCATTGATCGACCTTAAAATATTCCCCTCACTAACACTGTTTCCCCATCCCCCATGCTACTTTCTAAAGCAGTTCTAGAAGTCCTCTCTTGTGATTATCTTTACTTGTGCTACCATGGGTGTCCTGAGGGGACCAAAATAATTATTTTTCATAATTATATTGATTTTGGGAAAGAGTCTCGGGTCTCATGGCGGCAGACCCAGTGAAATAAGCTGGACAAGCACACCCATAATGTGTTTATGAGTCTACCTTTCTGTTGAATGACACTCAACAGCTGTGTTCATTGTGTTTTTGATCACAAGAAGGCATGGAAGAGGTCTTGCAACCAAACACCTCTTGGAAGAAGACTGTGCCCCTCTCCCTGGTGAGTCCCAGATGTGGTGCTCAGTAAACCTTGGATGAACTCATCTGAAAGCCATCTTTCACCTCTAGAGCAGATTAGACACGATATGGAAGCCCAGGTCAGGTGCAGTTCTTTAAGGACAGGCTTCCTGAGGCCAGACCAACTCTGAGGAGGAGCCCTGTGGGCAGGTGACTTGGCTGGGGTGATTCTTGGCAGTGGCACCTGCAAGAGGCACAGGGCTAGCCAAGGGGGCTTAGAGCTGGGCTGGCCCTTCAGGTGGATTCTTAGTCCAGGAGAAGGGGAAGTGGCCTTAGCTGGGGAGGGGCATGCATAGCCCAGGCAGCTTCTGTGACAGAGGGTGGGTCCTGGAGAAGGGAGATTGCTGAGCCTTGGCAGACAGCATGTCCAGAGGATGCCCTGGGAGGCTGTGCCTTGGTCTCCTAGGGCCGCAGGAGGCACTTGACAGAGTGGAAAGAAGGTCCCGCCATGGTGGGGGTGGGAATCGTGGCCCATTGGCTATCCCTTTGAGAGCGTGCTCATGGGAGTTGAGGCTTGTGGGCACAAAATCCAAGTTTGGTTTATCTTTAAGCTTAATTTAGCCCTGCAAATTCTCCATGAGGAATGCTCAAGAGAGCATTATTTTAAGCATGAATGAATGAATGAATACAAAAATGAAATCGAATCATATTGAAGAATTATTCTGAAGGACACACTGACTCTGTGAAAATAAAAGAAATCCAAGTATTACAGTGCTGTTTCTAGTCCCCATGAATTCTTGTTTTACTTATTTATTTATTTGCCAATTCAGTTTTTCAGTATTTATTGAGCAGTCATTGAATTCCAAACCTTATGCTAGACACTGATCCTAGGCCCTGAGTCCCTCACAGTCTAGAGGGTAAAACCAAGTCATCAACAAAACTGATTTGTTGTGGTGAGACAGGAGCTTCAAATGAAGGCTCTACAAAGAGGAGAAGGGTGATAGAACACTGAGTAAGGGACGAATGTCAACTTGGGGAGTGATATCTTGTTGGAAGGGTATTTGAATAGGGCTTTGAAGCAAAAGTAGGAACTTGGGAGGCAGCTAGAAATGGTTCTTGTCCTAATATTGCTCTTGTTTCATTTCAGGACAAGACAGACTGTATAATACTTTCATTGCAACCAACAGAAGAAGCTTAAGTGGAAATACAGAAAATTTTGAGTAGGTTTGGAAATGGGCTGATTCAGTTCATATCAACCTCTGTGGCTTTCATGGAGGTAACAAGGGGCACCTAGGGAGGGGAGTGTGCTTTCTGTGGAATTGGTTTAGTTTAGTTTAGATGTCCCCTGCTGTACCATATCATTCTTCTTCAATAGGATCCCAGCTCAAATCACTGAGGACATGGATTAAAATTTCATAGTGATTAAAAGAACCCCTTTTCTCCATCTACACTTTTCTCTAAGATTTAGCATCTAATTAGTCAAACACTCGTTATCTAGGGAGTTCCAGCATTTCAGTGTAATGCATTGGTCCAAAAAAGAAACCAGCATCGTATTTTAAAAGTCATGGTTGCAGTTGTTTTTGGTGAATTACCATTTATATATCTCCCATCTGTGACTATTTTTCTGGAGGACCACCTGTTTGCCTCCACTTTGGTAGTAGAGAATCCAACAGATCTTATCTCAGAATAAATGCATTTTATCTATAGTAGTTTTCCACATTTTCAGCAACCTCTTTTATCTTACAATATAATCTCCCCTAAATACAAATCAGCTTTTAGAGCTACAAATAGGCATGGATGCTTTAACATTTTCCCCCTTAAATCTCTCAGGAGAGCCCTGGGAAGTCAAACTAAAGAGAGAAACTCAAAGTGACAATGAAGATGATGAGAAACCTGAAATGGGAGACACTTTGTGTCCTACAGGCACATCAGTAAACTCCAGAGGACAAGGGGATGAAAGAGCTCAGTGTTGCAGGGAGTTGGAGGGGCAGAAATTATGATTTCGAAGCCCAGGGACTGGGCTTCCAAATTCCCTCCATGGTTCTTGTTTCTGTGCAAGCTACTTAACCTCTCTCCTCATCTGTAACAGAGGGGTAATAATGCTCACTTCAGAATTGTGGTTTGATGCAATGATGTCCAACACATTGTAGATGTGCAAGGGGTTAGTTTCCCTCATGCTCAGGCTGTCTATGACACAGGCTTCCTGGGTGGTGGAAATTCACTTTTCCCGCTCTTAGCAAGCAGCTCTCATCCCTGAAGATCAAAGGCCTCTGGGGTCATCTTTCTTAGACACTCACTAGGATGTATCCAGAGATCCCAAATAAATACAGAGTATCTTCTGGGTGGTTCAATTTTATGCCTTGGCAACTAATTTAAAGCATAGTTTTTCAAGTTAAAGTGAACATATATATGCATAATGTTGCTGGCAAATTCAGCTTCCTTTTAAAAGTTGGAATTTTCAAAGAAAACTCTTGCTGGGCTCTGTAGGTGGTGCCTAGCAGGCTCCTGGGTCCTGACCTCCTGTTCCTCTAGTGGTCCAGGGCAAGGGTTTGGGAGCACTGCTGATGAGTTGACTGAAAGACCTCTGCTTGTTGTCATCAACACGCCTTCCAGGGGAGAATCAAGGAAGTTGTGTCAAAAGGATGAAAACAACTTTCAAAATATGGTGCCTTGTTTTGACAGGTGGATACAGAAAATGTGCAAAGACCACAGGACAGATGGTCTTTTAAATAAATGTCCCAGTCATCCATCGTTTGGGAATATGGAACTCTTTAAGGCAATCTTTTTCTGGTGCTGTCTTGCTGGGTGATTCTGTAACATCATTCAAAGTGGGATGTTTGGAAGTGTGAGGTGGTGAGCATTACTTCAACCAGATAGGGTGGAGCGCCGTGCTTCCTCTGAACCAGGAGCCCGTGACTCACTTGACAAATCAGCGATTTAATAACAATTTAATGGAAACAAAGAAAAAAACATTATGCACATTCATGGTAACATGCTGATTTCAGCCATACCCACCAGAAAGGTTTTAGAATAGGGGAAGGGCTGGGCATTTGGCTCAGTAGCTTAAGTGCCTGTCTGGCAGGTGTGAGGTTGTGAGTTCGATCTCCAGTGCTGCAATAAATAAATAAATAAATAAACATAAGCAGCATGGGCAGAGGATGATTCAAGAACATAAATGTGAATGCTTGACCAGAGAGAGGTGGAAAACGAAATACAGCAAATTAGATAGATCCAGTAAAAGAACAAATAGAATAGGGGAAATTCATGTTTTTCTACTTTGGGAAATGGATAGTTCTCATTACCATATTAATGAGGGACTGAGGAGGAAGCCCCTTCTGCAGGTGCAGCCCATCCTTCCTGGATCAGCTGCTCTGTCCCCAGAGTCCCCAGCAAGTAGGCAGGGGCTGAGCCAGTCTCTCTCCCATGTCTGTGCTGCAGAACAAAACTGCTTCTTCCCCTCTCCTCTGCCATTGTCATGGGGTCAATCACAGCCTTCAATATCTTGAGGGAGGCCAACTGAAACCTCCTGGCTCATTCATTTATTCGGTCACTTGGTACCCAGCTTTCCAGGTCTCAGAGTCTGCCTGGGAGATTGCCAGATAAGCAGACAGTCAAAGCAAGCGATTCAGAAATGGAAGACCCAGCCCAGGATGTGCATGTGTTTTGCCCAGTGATAGCTCCAAGATATGAGGGCTTGCACAGGACTGATAAAGAGAGGATTTTAAAAAGGTGAGAAGTCTAGCCAGAGTCACACGTTAAGAAAAGCACTATGGCCAACTATTCGCAGAGTGATTTGTGTCAGTAGGCCAGGCTAGAGCTAGAGGGCCAGTTGGGAGTTCTGACTTAAATTAGATTCACTGAACGACAGTGAGAGAGGGTGACACTTGATTAGCAGTGATGATGAGTGGGGGGAGGGAAAAGGTCTCACTGGAGTTCCTGGGTCCCCAGAACTTCAACCCCAGGTACACACAGTATGGGATCAAAGTGGCCTTATGCTATGAGGAGAAAAAGCACCCCTTTGTCCAGATGGGTGCAGCCGTGTGTCAGAACTCAGGGCTGGGGCAAAAGGCCCCACTTACCTCCTGAGCTAGGTGTCCTGGGAGGACATGTTTACTTACTGAACACACAGGTACAGGGAGACAGAAAGGAAAGGACTTAGCTGTCTCTAAGTTCTGAGTGAGCTGGGATGGGGGAAGAGTGAAAGTTGATGTCTGAGTTCTGAGGTGGGAAACTTGGGTGGGGGGTAGAGGGAAACTCTGCAGAGGAAGAATGAAGTAGAGGGAGATGGTGAGCTCCACTTGGGACCTGTGGAGGAGGGGAGTGTGCTAGCATGGGACAGATGGCACCAGGCAGTGACTGCCTCTGGGCTCAGGAGGGAGTCTGGGCTGGAGAACGGATGTTGGAATCTTTGGCTGGTGGGGATGCTGAGTTAGTCAAGTGAGGGTAGTGAGAGCATCTTCTCTAACATGGTGTCTACACTGGGTTCTACTGAGTTGTGGAGTCCAGTGGATAGATCAAGGTGGAGTTACCTATGGGGTATGGTGATCACAAAACTGAGAGGTCTGGAACTATGAGAAGCCAGAAAGGAGCTATGGATTTGCAGACCTTCATATAACAACTCCTAACTTTGAGAAAAGAAAAAAAATTTGGATTGGCAAAGGAGGGCAGGAGTTCTGGTCATTGACTCAGTGTGACCTTGAAAAGTCATTTCCTTTCCTTGATCTCCATATTAATCACTTTTCTATGGCTGGGAGAAAACACCTGATACCTGCAATTTAAGGGAGGGGACATTTGGGCTCATGGTTTCAGTTTGTGATTGACCAGCTCCAAAGCAGAAGTGGCATGGCAGAGGGGCATGGCAGAGGACTGATGCCCAACCCATGGCAGCCATGGAACAGAGACATCAGGGAGGATCTGGGGATAAGAATATACCCTTCCAGGTCACACCCTCAGTGACCCAGTTCCAGCCAGGCCCCTGCATGTCCTAACAGCACATTTGGCCATGAACTCATTGATGACTGAATCCGTTGATGGATTGAGTGCCCCTGTGATCCAATCAGCTTCCTCCATATGATACTTTTGGGGGACATTTTAAACCTGAACCATAACAACCTCCAGTTCATTCCTTTGGAAACAAAGCGATTGGACTAGAGATAAGTTTCCAACAGTGTATCTTTTAAGAGAGATCTTTCTAAAATGGGATAGGGATCAAGAGATGGAGGAAGAAGGAAGAGAAGAGAAGGAAAGGGAATGAGAAGAGGAATTAAGATGTGTTATGTACATGTATCAACTCCATACAAGGAACACAAACATTATGCACTGCAGACAGGTACTACCAATAAAAAGGGGCTATGTGAGGATTTGATCTTACTACACAGATTACTATGTATTCACCCATCTATTCATTCACTGGATCATTTCATTTATCAAATAATTACTCAGTACATCTTCTGTCCCTGGCTCTGTTCAGGCACTGAGGATGGAATAAGAAATAAAATAGATGACCTGGGTGAATATGACTGAAATTTGGAAAGGATTGGACAGAGTACCATGGTGGAGGAAGAGTTCCTGGAATTACTGGAATGGCCTTGCTATGGGACGGTCAAGGACAGCATGGCCAGCACTTTCTCTGAGAGAGGGAGTGAAGATGGACTTAAGTCTAAGAGGGAGCAGGAGCTGGAAAATGGAAGACTTTGTGGCTGTGGAGAAGAGTGTGGATTTTTAGATGCATTGGAAAGCCACTGGAGTGTTTTAAGGGGGGGGGAGAATGTCACAGATCTAATCTGTATTAAAAGTTAAGCACTGTGTTGGTTGTTATATGTAGAAGGAATGGAGTCCCATGAGAGCTCTAAGAGGGGGATCAGCCAGGTGGCTAGTCCAGGGAGGGTGCCGGGGACCCCTGACTCACCATCTCCCAAGTCCACAGCTCAGTGTTTTACAGATCCCTGGATCCATCTCTGAAAGCCCAAACCACGGTGATTTGCTGAACCGTGCACAGTAGAACATCAGACAGACAACATCAGTCACTAAAGAGAAATTTCAGGACACTGGACAAGGGGATTTAAAAAAGGATAATCCTGAAAAAACCTTTCTCCTAGTTATCTCAGTGCTTCAGTGATGCAAACAAGGTTGCCTGACAGGCAAGCAGCAGGGTTGCAGGAGGCAGCAAGAAAGATTCTTTTTTTAGGTTTTACTCTCCTGGTTTAAGGGGACATGTTCACATTGTCATTTAGAATAGAAGGACAATGTTTTTTTTTTTTTTTTTCCTAAAATACTCCTTAAATTGTGGGATGAGTGTCATCTTTCTTATCTGCCCTCCCTGCCCACTGTCTCCCCACCCTCACATTCATTTACACTGACATACGTTAATTGGGCATCTGAAGGTGTTTAGTAGGGAGCGAACATCTGTTCCTGCTCCTTCTGCTCTGTGTTGTTTCCCAAGACCAGGCCTTTTCTGTCCCCAAATGGGAAGAGGACAGATGCCTTGCATTATACATGTATTCAATTTTGAGTAAGCAGAGGAAAAAGTGCTGATCTGATTGGTTAGACCCAGTATTCATAGGATACTGCGTTAGTTACTTTCCTGTGGCTGGACCAAAATACCAGATACCTGTAATTTAAAGGAGGAGAGGCTTATTTGGCTCGCTGTTTCAGTGGGTTCAGTCCACAGTTGATTGGCTTCAAGGAAGAAATGGTATGGTGGAGGAAAGCTCCACTTATGGCATTCAGGAAGTAGAGAGAGAGCAGCCAGAAAGAGAGACAGAGACAGACAGATGTATGAGTGTGTGTGTGTGTGCATGTGTGTGTGTGTGAGAGAGAGAGAGATAGAGATAGAGAGATAGAGAGAGAGAGAGCAAGAGCGAGCAGAGAGAAAGATTTTCCAAAGGCATGGCCTCAACCTCCTATCAGCACATTCAAATATGAACTTATCCATGGAATAATCCACTCACGAGTATAGCAACCCACAACACTCACAATTTAGTCACTTTCTGGAAGCCCCATCTCTGAACATATGAGATTTTTGTGGATATTTCAGATCTAAAACATAAAAGACAGTACTTTTATTGCCTATTTCAACTAACTCCCTCACAAAGGGTCCTACTGCAATTAGGAGAAAAATTCAAAACCTTAAATGACCCTCAAGTGCTTGCAGGATCTGGTCTCTATCTCCTTCCCCATCTTCAGCATTTTTGCTCTTGCTGCACTCGAGTCACACCGCGCTTAGTTTAGCCTTTCATGCACACCACACTCTTTCCCATCCCTGGACCCAGGATTCACCTCCTTCCTTGAAGGCCTTTCCTGCACTCCCCACACCACTAGCTCTTTCCCTTGAGTCTCAGCTTGGTGTCTACACTTTAGGTGGCTTTCCCTAACTGGCCTCACTGAAATATGACGTCCCCCCTTGCATCTGCCATCTCTCCGTGGTGTGCTTCTTTTCATAAATCTAGCACAATCTGCCACCATCTTACTTGTGGAAAGTGCCTGCTTGTGTGAAGTGTCACTCTCTAAATTGTCTTCTTTCACCGTGATGACAGAGATTGACTTCTGCCCTGTTTGCTGCTGTAGACTTAGCGCCCAGAAATAGTGCTTGGGTGGACTCAATGGCTCAGTCAATACTTGTGAAAATGAATAGGCAGTTCCTGGATTGATGCGGACACAGCTTCCAAGTCTGAGAGCCCGTGAGTTTACAGATCTTCTCATTACAGCAGCGGGGGCTGCTCCGGGACTGTGAAACACATAAATGTAAATCTTTCCATCTGGATGAAGAGGCCCCTTTGCCAGCCACGGACAGGCTGCCCTGGGAGGCAGGGAGTCCACTGGCCCAGCTCCTGGGGCCCATTCAGGAAACTGGCTGCCGTGTCCTTCTTCCCACACTCACACCCATCCCAGGCACAGCATCATCTCACGCCGACCCACCCGGTGTCAACTGGAGTCTCAGGAGCGGCCCTAAATCACAGAGCGGCCGGAGGCGCGTAACCCAGCTTGGGCCATAGATCACTGGCACGCGGTGCGCATCGTATATCACCCAGCTCCATAAAGCTCTGCGCACCTGGGGAAGTGCGCTGGCAGCGCTTTGCTGAACAAAACAGAGGCGCCAGAGCAATTGTCCTCATCTGTGACTCTCCCTCTGCTGGGGAAGCCTGCCTTTTTCCTCCTTGCTTCCCTCCTCCTCTTATTCTTTCTCGCTCTATTTTTCTCTCCCATCTTTGCTGTTTCCTTACCTTTTTCTCTCCCTCTTTTGTTTCCTAAATGTGGTTCTCTGTAATCCTTGTCTAGAAAAAATGACATGTGATCAAGGCAGGTAAACTGAGGACAGGGAGGAAACTCGAAGGGTCACAGAGCACAAGGATGGCAAAGTCAAGAGCAAAATCCACTGGGAAGTGAGCCTGCAGAGAGGAATGTAGAAGTTTCAGCTCCCCATCACTAGTAATGGTGTCCCAGGGGGCAGTGGTTTTAGGGCTGAATCAGACCTGTGTTCAAATCCTGGGTCCCTCCTGTATTGTTAAAGCACTTCACAGCATCTTGAAATGAGGGTGGGCTCTGGAGATAGGTAGATGTGGGTCCCAGTGCCTGTCCTGCTGTTTTGGTGACCTGAGCCCCTTTTTCCTGCTTCCCCTTTGCTCAAGTGAGGGAGAATTGCGGGGGGCGTCCCTTCACAATGCTGTGGTGAGGAGTGGAGCAGAGAGTGTGGAGTGTGAGACAAACTGTGAAGGGTCCTGCAGACAGACAGAGGCTGTGGTCATGAGATCATGCTCAGGGTCACTTACCTCACTGATGGGCCCAGGAGCTGCGGCTTGCAGGGAGCAGAGGCTCCAAGGGCAGCCACCTCCGGAGCTGCCCGCTGGGGACGAGGGTCTGTTCACGTCCTGCTTCACTCCCATGAGGACCAGAGGAGGTCACACGCTGGATGCATTTGCAGAAGGTGTAAGGAAGGAGGCAAGGAGGCCCTGGAGCTAGGCTGTCTGGGTCTGAATCCCAGCTCTGCCACAGTAACCTTGGGCTTTCCAGCTTTGCCTCAGTTTCTTCACTTGGAAAACGGGAAAAGCATTGCTATCTGCCTCACAGGTAGGTTGGGGGGAATAAATGATCCCCGTGTGTCACCACCAGACAGGTACTGTGTGCTGAAAAGGGCATTATACAGTTATAGAGACTTCCAAAGAGCATTGTACAGTTACGGACACTGCCAAAGAGATGGGGTAAGTGGTGGACAGGAGGATTCAGAGCCTTTGTTGAGTCATTCAACAGTACTTGTTTTATTTATCTATTTATTTATTTTTTGAGACAGGGTTTTGCTATGTAGTTCAAACTGGCCTAGACTTACTATGTAGCCTAGGCTCACTTTGAACTCATAGCAAGCCTCCTGCCCCAGTCTCCCAAGCACTGGGATTACACACATGCACCACCATGCCCAGGTCACAACAGTAGCTCTTGATCATCTACTAAATGCTTCAGGTCCCAGGGGATTTGATGAACAAGCAGGCATCTCTATGTGACCCTGCTCCTGGGATCAACAATCAGGTTAGCCAGCAAACACAAACACACAAACACAGGTGACGATTAGCTCTATGACAGAGCGGGGACTGGGGTGTGGCTGGGGTGTGCACACTGTCTGCACAGAGGAGCGGCACCTGAGCAGAGACCTGAGGGGAGGGAGAGAACAAACCAGCTGGGTGTCTCAGGCAAGGGTGTTCCGGTTCAGTGTGGCAGGTTCCAGGCCCCCATCTCAAGCTAGATTTTTATCATCAACTGCAACCCCTTCTCCTTTATTTTCAGTGTACTGTTGCCAAGTAATATATCTTCACCCTCTCAGCCTCTCTCAGCTCCACTCCCTGTGGCCCATTCTCTGGTCCTGTTCAGGCCTCATTTCTCTCCTGAACTTGGTCACATTTTCCAGTGGATCCTATGCCTCTGGGATGGTTTCCTTTTTGGAGCCATCTTGGCTGCACCATTAGACTAAAATCCTGAAGCATCGCTACAGTGATCAGAGTCCTTCAGTGGCTTGTGCTTCCCTTTGGAGTGGCACCTGATACCAGTGCTTCTCTTCACCGGAACCTCTGCTCCCTCTGTTTCTCTTTGTGCAATGTCCTCACCCTCATCTCTATGTGACCAGAGAATTTCCTTTGAGATCAAATCCCAGGGGGTCTCCCTTGGTCTCTAAGCCAGGAATCTTGTTTCCCACAAAGTCAAACAGGGTCACTTCATCATGAGAACATCTTCTGCCTCCTGGGCTGAGACCAGCCTCCCCTGTGCCTTTGCTGTCTCCTCATCTGACTTGGCCAGTAAATGAGTCCCCCAGTGATGTTTGGGTCAGAGAATTTCCTAGAGTCCAGCAATTTTGCCCTGTCTTTAGGTGGCTGAAGCCTCCATAAAGTGTCTGAAATCACCTATCTGGAATACATTTGACATATAATCTAGAGGTGGAGGGAAGATTATGAGTAGTTGGCCATTTGCAGTTTGGATGAAGCAATGGGAGCTTGAGAAAGGATGTCCCATTGGACTTCATGAGTGGACAAAAGTCCTTTGTTTTCTTTGGCTGACTGAGAGGAAGACCATGAGGGATAAAATGGTTATTGTGTGACATCTGTTCCTCATTTAGTGGGGCCATTGGAGCAGCTGGACTGGCAGCCAGACTGGCTCATGTGTTGGCGAGAACAGGGTCTGGAATTCCAGGACATGCCACTCAAACTTCCCAAAGCTTGGTTCATGGAAAGAGAGTCTCCATTAAGGGATGTTGGACGTCCAAGGACCCCTGAAGGCTTCTAGTTGAGTATGGGAATTATAATTCTGTGTCACCCAGGCCCCTGGCTCTACTTTACATTGGTCTGTTCTATGATGATCCAGAAAGGAAAATCCTATCACACAAAATGCTTGAATTTTAGTTTGGTGGGATTTGGGAGGAAGTTTGAAGAGACCTTTATATCAAGGATCCTAGTGACTTTGAAGTGGACTCAAGGTGACTCCATCATTAAAATGTCCTTTATCTACTCTGCCACCCCTTGGTGCCTTCATTGCCTGCAGTCCTCCCAGCTTCACCTCATCTTGCTGAGTCCTGTTTTAGTTTTGTGGTCTGCCATAACAAGGTACAACAAACTGGGTATCTTGAAACAGGAATTTATTCCAGAGGCTGGAAGTGTAGAATTGCAGTTTAGGCTGAGGCATGCTTCCCTGGGGCTGCTAGAGAGGATCCTTCCTCACCTCTCAGAGCTTTTGGCAGGGCCCAGTGTTTCTTAGCTTGTGGCAGTACAGCTCTGATCTCTGTGTCTGCATGTTCTCCTCCCTCCACGGCACATGTATCTTCCCTCTATATCTCTGTCTTCATATGGGAGGCTCCTTCCTGTGCTTCTGATTTCTCTATTAGTACAGACATTGGTCACATTGGATTAAAACCTATCCTCCCCAATTATAATGTCATCTTAGCTTGTTTACAACTGCAAAGAACCTATTGCTTGAATGTGACCTGGAAGTTCACCTTGGTAGGTACCGGGGGCTAGGACTTCAGTGGATTTTTCTGAGAGGACACATTTCAACCCATCACAGTCTTCTTTTCTTTTCTGTGATTTCTTCTGGCTAGCTCCTCTTTCCCCTGCCATGGGATTGTCCTCCCAAAGCTCCACTTGTTCTCTGTTGTGCCGAGTCCTCTCCCCTTCCTGAGCACTTTAAATCCATCTATTTCCATGGATTTAAAAACTTCCTGATGACCATGGCTTTTAATTTAGGATAATTCATTCTTCCCAGAAGCTCAATCATGACTTCTTATTCTTCCCTTTTTGTACAAATGGGATCATGTTATGTATGCTGCTATACACCTTGCTTTTCTGTATTTTCCAATAAACTATGAATGTCTTTCCACCTCCTCATGTCAACAAATCTAAGTCTCCTCCATCATTTAATGAACTGATCACTAACTCTGAAGCACAGGGGCTACTAATTGCCTCCTTTGCACCGCTGTTTGCATCGCCATGATAAGCATCTTCACACGCACATCCACAGGTCTGGGTTTGGGAATGCGGCGGTTTCCTTGGTGGGCTGCTGTCTATGTGCACATTCTCTGAGAATTTGCCAAGCCAGCGAAATAACTGCAGCTAGAGCTAAAGATGGGGGCAAGTTCCTGATGTAGCACCTTGCAATGTCCATTAATAGGGCCGAATGACCCTCTTCGATGCCTTAAATCTGCAGGCCTGTCTCGTTCTGGGAGGAAACGGATGGCACCCATCCTGGAGTCAGTGTTTGGAAACATACAACAAAAGAGAAGCTTTATTAACACTGGAAATGTACTCTCTGCTCAGGTTTCCTTTTCAACACCCGTCTTGTTCATCTCACAGCTCAATGAACTGTTAACGTCACATACATCTTTTGTTCCAGCAGCGAATCCAGTTACTTCAGGCTTCTGCTAACTGCAGACAGATGAGATTTAGTCTTCCCAGGGAGCAGGAGGAAGAGAGATGAAATTTGCAGATAGTCCTGGCAGGGTTGTGGTGGGGATGAGGGTGAAGGTGGTCTCTTAATCTGCGTGCCATCAATGCTTCTGTCTTCTTGTGTTGCGACCGTAAACTTCAGATCTGTTTCCCACGTTGACGAAAGCCTCCATTCAACCGATTCTCTGGGAAAAAAATCATTGTGTTTCCTAGAATCATTGTTTGGCCATGGAGGGAGAAGCTGAAAGCCAGAAAGGGGCATTTTTCTCTCATTTATTCCTCATTTTCCATGTGATAAGTCCACCCTTGAGGACACAGCGAGATTATGGCAAATGGTAAATTTAAAGACAAAAGTCTGGATACTTTCTCCTACTTGCCTGACTGGGCCTGACATCCCCCTTGATGTGACCTTGAAGGCTTACTAGCTCTTGTCAGTCCTCGCCTCTAATCCTTGTTCTTAAATCTCTCTGATTCCTTGTCAGAACATTTTCTTGCCTAACCTAATCCCACGGCATAATGTGTTTAGAAGGGGGAGAAGCACATCAGGGCTTTCACTATACATTTCAAGTTGAGAAGAGCCCGAATATACTGAAAGTGATTGCCTTTTCTGAATCAGACACTATTCCTAGGCCATGTGACACATGGCAGTGGGGCTGGAACTCCCAGAATCAAGTTCAGACCCTGAAAGCAATCAGGGCTGTGGAGTCAAAGCACCTGGGTTTAAATTCATCCTGTGGAGTTTGTTAGTGCTGTCATTTTGGGCCACTCAAGGGCTTTCGTCAACTATAAAACAGTGCCTCAAGAGATCTACCTGCAGTTCAGCTCCATGGGCTTTTGCTATTTTGAAACACAAATAAAATAGATTTTGAAAACTGCCAGGTCCTTGGGAGCAGCGACTCACTGATTACTGAGAGCCAATGGCGATTGGTGATTTGGAGTTTGGTGGGTCTGGTTTTGAGTATTGTTTCATCCCCTAAGCTGAATTTTCTTATCCACAATATTTACAGTCACTAACATACATTTAATCATTCTACAGGCCATCTAATGTCCTACATATTTCTGTGGGTTAGTACACCAGTTTGTATGATAACCCTAGAGGGTAGATACAATGGATAATCTCATGCAGGAGAGAACCGAGGCCCAGAGAGATGAAGTGACAATAGTCACCCACTTAGTGGTCCCCATTTTTGGAGTTTGTGAACCTGGCAGGGTTCTTCCTCCCTCCTTGCACTGATACAAGGATAAATTTGCATCTTACAGGTTTCTCTACCAGAGCTCACAATTTTTCCCTTTGTAATTGACGTTATGCAGAACAGATTGTCCCAATATTCTGTTACTTATAAAAATCTCCATCTACTAGCCTTAGTGTCTACCAGCAATTCCTCCCTAAATCAATCTCTACAATGATGTCACCAAAGATGACTTTTCTATTTCCATCATTCCTTTCACATTTACTTGTTGGAGTTCTACTGTAAAGAAATTTTCTTTGTCTTCTATTTGCTAATTAATTAGTAATAGTACAGAATTCATGGATTTCTATTTATTTAATGGGTCATAGTCCATTACTGTCATTATTAGAACGCAAGTTGTCCTAGTGGGAACCCTTTCTGTCTGGCTTCTATATGATTTTTAAAATTTTTAAATTTAGTACGTGTTTTCAGTCTCCTATCTGGATTTGAGCATGTCTTCACTTTCTCACATAAGACACTTCATGTTCAGTTTGTGTTTGTTTATCCTGTCCCAGAAATTTCCTGGTTCCTTAGTGAAGGAAGGAACTTAGGAACCAAGATTTGGTGTTTACTGGGCTTATTTCTACCAGATTGTCATTGTTTCTAGATACTTGAATAGAACTAGAAAACCAGATTGTCATTGTTTCTAGATACTTGAATAGAACTAGAAAATATATATGCACATGCGAGTACACACATCTCTCTCTCTCTTTCTCTCTTCTCTTTCTCTTTCTTATTCTCTAAACCATAAGTTTACATTCATGCTTTCAATTTCAATTAGACAACTTAGAGCTTGTTTGAGTCTTCTGCTTTCCTATATTTTTAAATCACCTTGTCAAAAGGTGATTTGGCAGTGAGCAACCTGGTTCTTACAATTCTCGATATAATTCTTAATTGTTAATACCCTATTGATAATCAGTGTCCTAATTAGGTCATGCTGACTGCCTCTTGGACCAGCCACATGCATGGTGTCCCATCTATTGTTGCCTGGACACCAGGTACCTGCTGCCTTCACTCCTGTCATGACAGGAATTTCACAGAGGAATTCTTTTTTTATTTTTATTTTTTTAAAAAATAAAACAAAAAAGTATAGAAATGATACAGAATTTTAAAAAAAGTAGAAAATTAACATTAGTTAGTATATTGCGTATTGTTGTCTTAGAAGTAGTTGTTCAGGTTATAAAATCTAGGCACAAAAGTGATCAATCCAACAATGACAGCACAAAGTGTACTTTTTGATGAACTAACAGAGATTAGTAGTACAGTTATTTATCTAGCATACATATGCGTACACACATTTATATGTATTTACCAACATACATATAATCTTTGCCTTTATTCCTTTTTTCTCTTCCCCTATCCTAGTTGCTCTCATGCAGGAACTCTTAATGTAAAAGGAAGGTCCTGTTTTGGGCCATTGCAGGAGATAAATGATTATGGTGACATTCATGTCTATTTAGATGTGTTTATTGATCCTTTACTCAGTGCTACTCACTGTATGGATGTTGGGGGCCATAGATTTAAATAAATCCTGGTTTGAGATTCAAAAACCTCCCCATTTCATAAAGGAGACATGTGGACTGACAATGTTAATCATGCTAAAGATGCTATGAGCGTCCCAGCTACATGATTGACTGAGGAAAAGGGAACGTCTGACAGAGGAGGGACCTCGGTGGGTGACTCTGAGTCCGCTGGGTGAATGAGAGGGAGAGGTGGGCTGAAGGAGGGCGTCCCAAGTGGAAGGAGCAGCAAACTACAGCTGCAGAGATGTGACATTTACCTACACATTGGTAGAACGGCTGCTTCCATCAGCTTTCAGTGATTGGGAAGTTGACTCCTGGTGGTTACTCATGGGCTGGTTCAGTCAGAGGCTGAGCAACCAATATCATGCATAGAGTGCTTAAATCTTAATTTAGTGTCCGTTTAAGAGGGACAAGAAAATATTGGTTTTTAATTCACAAAATACATACTCTTTATTTATTTAAAAAGTAAGACATTGATTTCAAGATTTTTCCAAATCATTGGCTCTTGGGGAGAGGGGATCCTGAACACTCCAATGACTGGAGCAGGCTCAGCAGTGTGGCGGGGCGTGGCATGGCATCCCTTGTACAGATGTAGATGGGTGACTTCAGGCTGTTTCTACAAGGGAGCAGGATCACCTGCCAGTGTGCTTGGTATGAGAAGCTGCAGACAGAAACCTGGGCTACGTTCCTTGGATGCAAATCCTGTTATGGAAGATGCTTCTTGAGCTGGTACATCTTGAGCTGTTGCCCAGCTGACTATTACTTATCCTAGCTTTCTCATGGTTCCAGAGTGACTCAGGCACACAGTAGATCCTTTCAGTTAATGATGCCATTCTTTAAGTCTTACATTATGCCACCTATTATGCCCAACTTGAACTCATCATATTTGCTCATCTCTCAACATGGGCTCCATCAGAGATCATCTGACCATCACAGCTTAGATGAAGAGGAGAGTAGAAGAATAAAGAAAGAAAGAATATTTCCCTTAAGGTGGAACCCCCTTCAGAAATCCTTGGGTTTCTTCCTGTTTGGGCTGAGACTGAAAGCAGCAATCATGCATTTGTCATAATTCTCTCTCATATTTGGGCCAACTGCTCCTCCGTGGAGGCCATGGAAGAGAAAGTTGGAAAAGCAAATTGCTGTTGTAAACAAGCTCTCAAGGGCAACGTTTTCTTGAGACAAGAAATTGTTTACAAACTCCATGGGAGTGTTATTTACATAAAACAATCACTATGCTCATTACCCAAGCATGTTCATTTATTCATTAAAACAGGTACCTGCAGGACTTGGCAAACCTTTGTTTGCTGGGTTCTGTGGATTCCTATTCTTCCACAGGGACAATACACACTCTTTTAATGTTTTCAATCTGGAAACCACTTTTGATACATTTTATCATTTAATTTTCACAACAACCCAGTGAGGTAGGTAATAGAATCCCATTTGAAATATAAAGAAAAGGAGGCTTTTCCATATATGATTACTTGTCCAAGACTTCCAGCAGGTAAATAGTAGGCCTGGATGGCTAGTCTCTGGGGTGACTAGAGGGGCCTGATGCTTTTCCCACCCAGAGGGAGGATATGTGCCTGAAAAGCAGGTAGGGAACATGCACAGTTGTTTAGTTTTTCTCCCTGTACTGTTCCGACCCTGGCAGAGGGTTCAGGAACTTCATAACATTTGCTGAAAGAAAGATTTTACAATTAAGACAATATAGCACACAACTGAGAGTCAATTTGGCTATAATCTTGACCCAAGTGGGGACATCTAGGTCCAGTTGCACCATATTGGTCAAGCCCCATCCCTTCTCTGGGCTTTGCCTATAAAATGAGAGGAAGATAACTCAGTCAACGGGATCATGGATCTTGATGGGATCCATTGGTAAGGTTCTTTGATGGAGAATTCATGAATTCCTTGACATTAATGCAAAACGATTTGTATTTGTTTATTTTCTGGATTTTCAAATTGGTTAGTGGTTCATATTAATAAAAACAATAACAGTAGTGAAGACCATTGATTACATTCTTATTAAATGATGACTATCATTTCCTTTACCTTAGTTCGTTCAATTCTCACTAAATACTAGGAGTCAAGTATTATTATTTTCATTTTGCAAGTAGGCAAAACTGTGACTCGAAGAAGTTGTGTAACTTACTTAAACCTGGTGAGTGTGAGAGTCAGGTTAAGAAGCATGGGGAACCCTGGCTCTTCACTGCAATACACTGTGTCATTGTCACTCTTCCAGGCTACTTCCTCAGGTCTCAGGCAGAAAGATGACTGAGTGGAATGACAGCCTCTAGCAAACTGTGGCTTGGAAGACAGAAGTAACAAGTACCTATGATTAGTATATCCCTTGTGCTCCACCAGAGAAGGAAAGTCTTTGGTTTGTTGGGCAATGCATTAGTCAGCTTTCTTCTCACTGGGAAAAAATAGCCAGCACCTGAAACTTCAACCAGGAGAGGTTTATTGTGGCTCACAGCTTCAATGGGTGTAGTCCGTGATCAGCCTGCTCCCAGGCAGAAATGATATGGTGAAAGGGCTTTGTAGAAGAAAGCTGCTTACTTCATGACCAGGAAGCAGAGAAAGGAAGGAGGAGCCGGAGACAAAAATTTACCCTTCTAGGTCACATCCCCAGTGACGCACCTTTTCTGACCAAGTGCCACCTCTGACTTTTGGGGGATAGTTTACTCTAAGCCCTGATGGCCTAGCCAGTCATTCATGCAACAGACACGAAACTCCTGGGCCAGGCATTGCAGGGTAGGAGCTTCCCTAGCCCACAGTGCAGTGGGTGAATCCTGAGAGTGAGCCCATGGCCAGGAGTGCCTGGCAACAGGGCTGGAGCAGGACTCAGGTTCCAGGGCCGAGACAGAGGCTTGAGCCTGTGTGGGGCAGTGAGGGGGACACAAAAGGCAAGGCTGCACAGCAATCTTATTTGAGTTTTGAGGAGCTTTTGTGAGTCTGAGAAATCCAGGGGTCCATGCCAACAAGGCTCTCAGATAACAGGACTAATAATAAACAGCAGCAGCTGCAGCAGCTAACTTTCAATGGGCTTTTGCTACCTTCCAGGGCCTCTTCCACGTGCTGGCCAGCCTGACCGTCACATGTACCCTCTGAGCTGGCACTGTATTCTCCATTTTACAGAGGAGGAAACCAAAGCTGGGGAAGGGTGTCTAACTTGACAAAGTTCATGCAATGAGAAATAGCAAAGGCAGGATTTGAACTCATGCCTGTCTGCAGACTAGGACTGTCTTGTCCCAATGACTCATGGCCTCCCTCATCCAGGAAGAGGACTGATCAGACAGAGCCCAAGGGAAGAGGGCACACTGTGCCTGGTGTGCCCCACACCAGATAGTGTATTTTCTCCCTCTAGAGGGTACCAAGCAGAGGCCCAGGGAGGCAGCGGCCCCAGCATAGCTCTGGAGCTGGGGTTTTAGGCTGGCCTGTCTGATGCCAGAGCCTGCACCCTTCCTGTTGGACATCAGAACAAATCTTTTTGAACTTCACATCCTGACTCCATGCCAAAGAATTCCCAACACTGACTTCACCCATCCTGATGCGCTGTGGGGTTTCAGGGCCATCATGCAGCTCAAGTGTGCCATCATGCAGCTCAAGTGTGCCATCAGCCTTTGAATCTATGCTTGGCCCCTTATTAGCTGTGTGACTTTTGGGACATTACTTGGCCTCTCTGATCATTTGTTTTCTCAATTGCACAACGAGGAATACTAGATAATGTATCCAATATCTAATATCTATCTGCTATCTAGTACTAACTTCAGAGAGTGAGGATGAAATGAAATAAGACATGGTTCAAGGCAGGGTTCACTAACCACTCCATCACCACTGACTGTCTTCATTACAAGCAATTACAATGTTGCCATGCTGATGCAGGAACGAGGAGAGGTGTTGGACTGAACGCATCGCCACCTCTTCTGAGCCTCCAATTCTCAGATGTGATGATTATGCTTGTCTGGGACATTGCTCACCCACTTCCTCAGAGAGCTGAACCAGGCAGCTAATTAGCAGAGGTGGTTTAGCTCCAAGGGGCAGGACTGTACAGTTGCTGGGTGGTGACCCAGTGGGGCCCATGAGGTTGCAGGACAGGGTGTCCAGAGCCCAGCTGCAGGTCCCTCTCTTTGCCGCCATGAGTGCCACCCATAATGGCCCCCCTGGCCTTGTTCTTCTACTCTTTCAGCTTCTGCCCATCTGGGCTTGAGAGTTGCAGCTGTCCACACTCAAGAAGGAAAGAAACATTAAGTTCCAGGCTTGTCCACCCCATGGAGCCCATGGATCTGAGGGAACAAAAACCAGGACACACATGCATGCACACACACACACACACACACACACACACTCGCTCGCTGAGAGTGTTAAATGTGAAGATGCTGAGACCCAGGCATCCCTGTGAGACTTTGTAAGACACACACCCAGATCACAGGTCGTGGTTTTCATCCCCAAAGTGAGTGCTCATTCTCCCACACATATAGCCTCTTCCTCCTGTCTTTTTCTCTTGAGAGACTGAGGTGGCAGACAGACAAGGACCAGATCATACATGACAAGAGAACTGCTTCCTGCAACTTCTGCAGACAATGGTCCCGATTGGGCAGTGACAGCCAGCTTCTCTTGGTCCCCCTGCTATCTCAGGACCGACTGGAGGAGGCCAAAGACACTCCTCGGACTGTCTGTGACGACCCACTTCTGGGCAGCTTGCTGCCACCTTCCCCACGCCGACCACCAGCCAGCCCCGCACCACCAGCCCTTCTCCCCACCCCTGCCAGCCTCCCGGTCTCTGCCAAGCATAAGTGACCATGGCCATGGCAAGTTCTGAGTAAACAGCCTGAGCTTGTGACTGCTGGGTGGCCTTTGCTTACTCCCACACTCTACCCCAGCAGACAGCTCCTCTTCCAGGCCAGCCTCGCTGCAGGTCTGGACCACCGCAAGAGCCCTTGGTCCAGTTGCTTCTGTCCTCTTGTACTACTGGTTGCCTCATGCGTCTTCCTCAAATTTGGTGACCCCATCACTGAATGAAAACACACCAGTGGTGCCCCACACTTCAGGGAGTAAAGCATCGCTTTCATTCTAGGATGGAGCACGGCGTGACTATGTGGGCTTGCTCTCAAGGTGCGTGACAGGGTTCAAGTACTAAAGGATTTATTGAACATGTATTCTGTATCAGGAGTGGGGATAGAGGAGGGACCAAAGTGAAGTCCTTCCCTTTAGGGGAACCATATCATTTTGCTTTGAGAAGACAGAACACATCTTCTCCAGACATGGTGTGTCAGGTGACAGGAGGGAATGCAGAATGATATAATATCATAGGAAAACATTGTAGCTGTTTCTCATAAACTTTATGCATCATTTGAGTATAACTCTGCAATCTCACTCTTAGGTATTTGCTCAAGAGAAATACAAACATCTCTTCCTATAAAAAGCTGAGTGCAAATAATTACTTGTATTACTCCAAACTGGAAACAACTCAAATATCCTTTACTGGATGAATAGATAAATGAACCACTGTAATATTATAAATTGAATACTATGCAGCAACTAAAAGGAACAGACTTCTGAGACATGTAGTAGCTCGTTATCTTAAGTGGAAGAATTCAGATTCACAGGGCTGTATATTATATGTTTTTTTTTTTTTTTTTTTTTGTAGGACAACTCCTAAAATGCAAAACTACAGAAATAGAAAACAAGTCAGTGGTAGCCTGGGGTTAGGGGTAAAGAGGGAGGGCTAACTACAAAAATCTTTAATTTTTTAAGTTAATGGAATTCTTTTTCTTTCTTATTTATTTATTTAGATAAGATCTCCCTATGTAGCTCAGGCTGGCTTTGAGTTCACTATGTAGCCACAGCCGGCATTGAATTTGTAGTGATCCTTCTGCCTCAGCCTCCTGAGTGTAGGGGTTACAGGTATGTAGTAATATACCCTGAGAGTTGATGGAATTCTTTGTTATATGATTCGATGCATTTTGCAAAACTCCTAGAATTTATACCAAAAGTGATAAATTTCACTGTATGTAAATTGTAACCCAAAAATGAATTAGTGGCTGGGTGTGGTGGCGTGCACCTATAATCCCAGCAGTAGGGAGGCTGAGGCAGGAGGATCATTTTGTGTTCGAGACCAGCCTGGGCTACAAAGAGAATTCAAGACCATCCCGAAGTGTATAGCAAGACCTTGGCTCAAAAAAACAAAAAAGCAAAACAAAACAAAACAAAACAAAAAAGAAAAAAAACAAAAAAACCCCCAAAAAAACAAAAAGAAAAAAAGAAAAAAAAAAAAAAAAAGAAGAATTAGTGCTCAGAATACAAGCATTAGAAAGAAAAGAAAGCAGGGAAAAGCAGTCTAGAAATAGGATAGGCAAAGGCATACCAAAGGGATTTGGGGGAGACACACGGGCAAAATGCCGTGCAGATGTTTGGCACTAGGCCTCCAGTAAGCAGAGAGAGACAACCTCCATACAGGTCCGAAGCCTGAAGATCCAGAAACAGAAAACGAAACTCAATCTCGGCCGATGGAGAGTCCTCCTTCTTTCAGCGCCTGTGACTGCGTGGTTCTCACTCAGTCTTGCTCTGGGAATAGAAATGCACCCTTTTGCACTTTAACATCCGTGGTCATTCACTGCCATCTGTCCTCCTCACAGCGACAAACATCTCAGTTCTTGCAGGAGAGGTGGGTTTGGAGATGTCTGCAAATCGTGCACAAACTCCAGACCTGTCCACCTGCGGGGATCTGTGTCCATTCTGCCCGAGGGCTGGCCGAACCCCTGCGCCCGCTGCTAATCCTTTAGGGCCGAGGGTGGCCGGGCTGCCGCCGGGCTTTGTCTCTGCGTGTTTACCAGGCGCGTTTCCAGCCTCTTTCATATGGATTAGGCTGGGCACGGAGTCCTCGCACGCTTCTCGGTGCATTTCAGAAGCTCGTGAAATTACATTACAGATTCACTGTATAAACAGGACAGCGAGCACAGCCGTTGTCAGGCAGCTCCGCAGTAGGACGGCCGCGAGCCCGAGGCCAGCAGGGGCCCAGGCTGGCGGCGGGCAAACCTGCACAGGAAGATGGTCACACGTTTGTTTATTTAATCTCCAGCTTCTAAACGCTAATTTGGTAGCGAAAATAACCTTTTGTGCACACTTTAGTCGGGAGCTAATGGGAAGAGGGAGGCGAACAGGCAGCTATAATGCAGATGTCCCCTTGTAAGGCTGAGGAGGGTGGAGGGACGGGGGTGGGAGTCTGCATAGGCGAGACCAGGGGTTGCCTCTCCCCGGGATTTGAGCAAGGCCCTAAACCCTCTGAGCTCAGGTTCCACAGCATCCCGGTAGGGGTGCTGGCTTCTGTGTCACGCTGTTGTAAGGATTAAAAGACACACCGAGTGCGGTCAGCAACCGTTAGATCTGGCCCCTCAGGTGGAGTGTGGATTCAGTGAACTCTATTCACTCACTCATTTCTTCACCACCGTTAGTCCATGAGTAATTGTTGAGAGCCTTACAAACCCACCCCACCGCACCCCAAGCGAGGACACCCCAAAGAGCTCGACTTTCACTATTAGAATCCTGGGTTTAGGTCCTGATTCTGCCATCTATTGCTTGTGGTATCTCCTGGGAGGAAACTTCCAAGCCTCAGCTTCCAAATTTATGAAATAAGGCTAGCACAGCTCGTGCGGCTGTTATTGGGGTTGCACCGAATCCAAAGCTGTAGAAATGACAGTGAGACATTTTGTTACTATGGTGATGACACACATGTAAACAGCACTCTTTTAAGTGTTGAACACATGTTTAGCGCATCTTCTCTTTGAAACAACCTAAAGGGTAGGCGTTATTATTATTGTTATGCTCAGATTGACTGAAGAAATAGGCACAGAAATGTTAGGTAACTGGCCCAAGGCCACCCAGGGAGTAAAAGGCAGAGCAAAAAATGGGTTCAGGCAGTCTGGGTCTACAGTCCTGGTTTATGACGACAATGGCTGCTGCCTATGTTGTCATCATCATAACAGCCACTACTTATCTCGTGTCTACTCTGGGCTGGACATTGTTCTGAAATATCTACTCACATTGTCTCGAATTTCCATGGCTCTGTGTATGTTGGTTTCTGGTTGGTTCTTTTTAAAAATAATTAACAACTTAATTGACAAATAAAAATTGCATCTATCGGTTGTGTGCAACACGATGTTTTAAAATATGTGCCCAGTGTACAATGATTATATCACATTAATTAGCACCTGCCTTAGGTCACATACTTTTTTTCGTGTATGTTAAAAGCATTCTCTTAGCAATTGTCAAGAAGGCATTATTATTAATTATAGTGAGCATATCATATAATGGATCTCTTGAATTTATTTTTCCTAGCCAACTGAAATTTTGTGTCCTTTACCCAACAGGTCCCCACCACTTCCCCACCTCAGCCCCCTGCAGGTATCCTCCTTTACTTTCTGCTTCTGTGACCTGCACTTCTTTAGATGCGAGCCTATCCTGGTTGTTTTTTCTGTGCCTGGCTTATTTCACTTAACCCCGTTAGTTCTTGGTGGCAGCACTAAAAATGCACCCTGATGGATCTGAGCAGGAAAAGGAATTTATTGAAAGGGTGTAAGGAAGTTCACGCAATTGCTCCAAAGCAGACACAGCTAAGGTCAGGCCACCTCCAGCCCTCTGCTGCCCCGCATGCCACTGTCTTGGAGTGCTGCCTGCCTTGCCTCAGACCTCTCACCCCTGCAGAAGTCGTTGCTCACGCTCCCCAGCTGACCCTGTGTCCTGTGGGATCCTGGGTCTAGCTCTGCTCTGGGCTCAGGGCATGCTCCTACTTCTGAATGCACTGGGGGTCAGGTAGAGAGAGTTTGAATACTTTGGCTCCCTGACAGAAAAGATGGGTTTTGTCTCTTTCTTAACTTAGATTGTTCCCACTGGGAGAGGTTTGGAGATTCTGTAGCCCCTACAACAGATGACAAAAGGTGTCCTCTCGTTTAACTTCAGACATGGAGGTTAGATGCCTTGCTCCTAGTCCCCAAGCTGACAGAGGAGATCAGCACGGTGTGGCACCCAGGGACCCAGCTTCCTTTGTTTAGGACACAGATGGACATGTCATAGTTTCCTCTGATGTTTCAGGAGGATCTCTAAAAAGCTATATTCATTGATCCAGTTTTTCTTCATTTCATGTTTCTTATGCTATACAAATAAACAAAGTCTACAATACAGATTTATACAGAAGGATATCATGACAACTTTGTCTATTATATGGACTAATAATCCAATATCAGAGATTCTTTAAGAAAGGTGTTTATATGATGAGACAGTGCGCACTTGGTAAAGCTAATGACTTCATAAAAATTTCCAGTAACTTGAGGAAATAAGTAAAAGTAAAACAGAAAAAAAGAAACAAAGTAGAACTGAATATAAAATAGATCTATATTTTGAAAATGTTTCTCATTCATAGAAAAAGATCAAAGACATATATTTATATGTTTGTACTAATTTGTTTTTGGGCTGCAGGAGTTATGATGATTTTTAGTTTTTATCTTTTTTTTGTCTGACTTTTGTATGCTGTGCATATGTTTGTATTATGGACAGTAGAAGAGTCAAGGAAAATAAAGGGAAACATGAGATGACATGCTTTATGTAGACTCCATTGGTGTGGCATGAGTTTGTGTAATTCTTTTGGAGAAAAACTGCACAAGAATAGATAAGTGTTTTAATGAAGTTTATGCCCTTTGATTCCAAATACTGACTTCTAGGAATTTTTCTTTTATTCTAGAGTTACAATATATTAGATGCCAAGAACTGTGGGCTATGAAGATGCACATATAATGAATGCTTATTATGGTGTTATCCATAATAAACACTGAATAGAAGCTAAATGTGTCCAACAACCAGTGGACACTTTTGTAAATTATAGTACATCAACACGAGAGGGTATTACACCACCATTGAAATGATAATTATGAAGACTGCAGCAACCCAGCGTGCATTTATGATAGAATATAACTTGCAGAATGCGGAGTACCAAGTCTGCAACAATATGTCTGCCTATGTGGCAGAGCCCAGTGTAGCTGTTCAATGCATGAAAAGGAACATAATTATTGAGGTGGTGGAAGTAAAATTCAGGGAGATTACTGTTATTTAGTTCTGCCAATGCTTTATTTAAGTATTGTTGGTATTGCCTTCTTGCTGAAATTTGTGTTTTGCTAAACAAAGCTCTTTTGGATATTGTTTGAAAGCAAGCAGATTTAGCGATGGGTGTGTTTTATAGGATTAGGACAACTGAACGAGGGGCAGAGGAAGAGCTTGAGTGTGGTGTCGGTGGAAATCTGCATGCCCAGGGCCACAGGTTCACTTCTGGAACACGAAGGGAGGAGGATGAGACTTGGTTTCTACCTCTGATATTTTTCTAATTTATGATGTTTATTAGCTCTCAGTGACAAATATATTGTTGTACATTTTGCTGACAACCACTCTTTGGGGTGAATCCTATCACTGCCATCATTTTGAGCACATAGACAGATTCAGAGCAGTGAAATGATCCCTGTAAAGCTAATAGCCAGAAAGTAGCAAAGCAAAAATCCAATTTTTTCACTCTGCTTCACATTTTATTTTCTTACCCAGCATCACTTTAGCCTGTGAGGCCCATTTTAGCCTAGTCCTCATTCATTTCTTCCTCTTCTTTGTCTCCCCAAGGATTTTAGAACTAGCCTATTTGACCATTTTCCTTTGACCTTACAGAGTCAACAAGTTCATCAATAGATAGGAGGCTACTCGTTACTTGGGGATGGAGATGAGAAGGTATTGGAGATACGCCTTCGCATACAGGGTTTAAAAGATGGGTTAGAAAGTTATTATTGTGACTTTATTTCTTTATCATGTTCATCTCCATCCAAAAAATATGAAAGGTATGGAAAATAAACTCATTGAACTAGGGAAAGACCAGTTTATGACTAATTCAAGTTTTCTAGTTATTACCGCAGTAGTAACAACTAGTAGCAGTAGTCATCTCTAATGTTATTTGTACTGATTAACTAATTAAACAGCTACATATTTCCTAAGGATCTATTCTGTGATAAAGATGAAAGAACTCTGGCTGTAATTAGAACCTCCTGCTGCTCCTCCGGAGCTCTGAACCTTGCTTTGTATTTTGTTTTGTGGCACTAACTTTGTGGGTGTTGTGGCAGAATAAACGTATTCATTTATTTATTGTCTGTCCCTCCCCTGGACCATGCAAGCTCAAAAAGAGCAGCTCCCTATTAGTTGGGTCCACAGCTTGCTCTCTAGGATCTAGCACAAAACTGATATCATAATCCCGAGTATCGAAGCTGTGTAGTAATAGGTTGTTACTGGGAGGACGAGAACTCAGTGTTTCAAGGTGGTCAGCCTGAGACAATGAGAAACAAGGTCTTCGAACTCTCAGCTCTGAAAGTCTCATTTGCACTGTAAAGACAAGGTTAACAGAGGAGATGATTTTCCCTTGAATTTTTTTTGTATGTGTACATATATGTGCTTAAAATATGAAAGAAAAGGTGAAACATATTTAAGATATTCCTTATTAACCTTCACTGGGGGATGATTCTGAGAGACAAGACTTTCTGGAAAGAGTTCCAGCCTTGGGTCTTTGGAGCAAAAGTTCATTCATGGATTCTGCTAACATTTCCTGAATGACTGCTGTGTGCCAGATTCTCCTCAGACCCTCGTGTTCCCCTCATTTGGCCAAAACTGGGTTCTAGTGGGCTCCATGTTGGGTACTTGGGACACAGATCCCTAAGATGAGTTCTCTGCCTTCAGGAAACTCCCAGAGACCTGGATTTTAATCTTGGTTTTGTCCCTAATTTGCTACCTGGCCTCAGACAATGTTCTTCCCTCCCTGGGGTCAGTTTTCCCATTTCTAGCCAGGTCCCTGGGCTGAGTGCTCTCAGAGCTCTCTGCCAGCTATGTGATTCTGGGCTGAGTTTTCCTTTCTGACAGCCTGTCTGATTTTCATCGCCATCAATATTTCTCCAATCATCACCTCTCTTCATTTTCTCTAGGGGCTGGAATTAAAGCTAACTGGTTTTTTCAGGTATAATTTCAACATTGTCACAGTCAATACTTTTGGATCAAACCCAGGCAGGGAAGAGGGTGGGAGCTCCCCACACGGCTCAGCAGTGTGGGGGACAGTGAGTCATCCCCATGGTGTCCCTTTTCCCACCTCAGCTCCTCTGACTCAATCCCGTGAACTGCAACCAGCCCCCATCCGCATCCTGCCTCTTCCTCCCAGCACCTGCTAATGAATGTATTGATTTTCCTATTCTGTACCACAACAGTCATTTTGGAGATAAATGTCTCCTGTTCATGGTTATTAAATCTGCTTCACACTGGACAGCTGGGAGTGGCTGGGTGGATGGGCGGTCTGGTTGGCAGAACTAAGTAAAGAGCTGTCTGGGACAGATCCCCCCTCAATTTCCAAAAGGCTTCAGGACCTTGGACCAGCCACAAGTCTCCAGGCCTCAGTTTTGCCATCAGTAAAATGAAAATGTCAGCTGTGTCATGGTATGAACTCTGGGAGGCTGAAGCAGGAGGAGCACAAGTCTGAGCTTGGCCTGGACAATTTAGTAACTCAGTGAGATCCTGTCTCAAAAACAAATTAAAAAACTCAAATATACAAACTCTTATTCCCTGATAGCCAAATAGGTGTCTTTTGTTCAGAGCTTTCTTTCCAGCCAAATGATGAGATGGAAGCAACAGGACCCCAGGGGTGGTTAAGTGCACACAAAAAGCTAACCTTGATCTTATCTTTTCAGGCTCTGATTGGTTTTGGTGAATGATTAATTACCTAAGATTCAAATCTCAACTCAGACATTTTCTAAGTATGTGATCTTGCACAAGTCTCTGCACTTCTCTGAATCCCAGTGTCTTCATCTGTAAAATGGGCATAATAGCACCCAACTAATTATAGCTGCTCATATATGCCAGGTGGTTTTGCTGATTCAAAACAATCATATGTATTCTAGAGACATGATAACAATACCAATTCATAATTGATCAATTACTGCTATCAGTTCCTATGTTTTGACTCCTTATCTATAGTCTTCACAACCATACCCCATAGTCACCTCCTGGGTGAGGATCAGAGA
This sequence comes from Dasyprocta punctata, assembly GCA_004363535.1. NCBI lineage: Eukaryota > Metazoa > Chordata > Mammalia > Rodentia > Dasyproctidae > Dasyprocta > Dasyprocta punctata. The sequence continues at coordinate 24,899 of RJWM01013140.1, read as the reverse complement.
GGAAAGACTGAAAGCACTTGCAAATTTTAAACCCAAGTTAATTAGACATCAAAGATAATGTTTTTACTTCTACTCCAAGCATCCGAAATGCTTTTAGCTCTCTTCTTTGCTATGGTTGGGAAGTTCCAAATTACTTTTTGTTCTTTGTGTTAAACAGAAGCCTGGAGTCTTGGTCTGGAAAAGAACAACTTAGAGGATTGTTACAGCTACCTTCTCGTTCTCTATGGGTTGTTCATCTATGCTATTTTAACATTCTTGCAGACACAGAAGGCTGACCTCGACTATGTGTTTGCAGCTATCTCTGGTTCTGATGATTGATTAATTACTTCCCATCATTTAATGACTCAATTCTTAATCTGTAGCACATAGAACCTCTTCCCTGGAGGAGCTCACAGTCTAATGAAAGACACATGAGATGTTATGAATGGAGAATTGCTACAATGCTGTGATCTGGGAGTGTAGAAAAACCTAGGAGGCTTCCTGTAGATGGTGGCAGACTTCAGCTCAGCCTGGAGGATAAGTGAGTGCTAGTGGAAGCCAGCAGGGAGAAGGAGCTGACAGTGGTAATCTCTAAAAGCAGAAGAGTGGGATTTGCAAAGGCTGAGGGAGAGGAAATGGGTGGGCACTCAGGGGCTTGCAACAGTGCCAGTGACTGGAAGAGGAGCAAACAGGTCTGGTTAATGAGATGCCAGTGGAAAGGCAAAGGTTTTCTGATACCAGAGAGCCAAGTCGCTCAACCTTGAAACTCCTGAAAGGTCTACAGCAGAGTTATGGAAAGAGCTCTGGAAGGCTACTCTGGGATAGCAGCTCAGGAAGAGGCTGGAAAGGTGACCCTGAACAGAGACAATAGGAGCTGGACCAGGGTAGTGGCACAGAAGTTGGAGTAAAGGGGATGCATTTAATGCATTTGGGGCTTGAGTCACCAGGACACAGTGATGGTTAGCTGACAGTTTAGGATTTTTCCCCCATCTGTGTAATTGGGAAAGGAGTGATGCCATCCACCAGAATGAGAATGCTGGAGGGGCAAGGGTGTGGGAAAGATGCTGAGCTTGGTGTGGGACATGCTGACTTTTAAGGGCCACAGTACATTCATGTGGGGATGTCCCGGGCACTCTTGGTTATGTGGGCCTTGAGATTTGGAGAATGAGTGACAGCACTGCCGTTTCACATTTTGACAGAGCTGCAGAGCACGTAGAAGACTGTGCAGAGAGAGACGGGGAGAGACAAGGCAATGCAAAGCCACCTGGCTGAATCAAGACGTTACAAGTAAGAAGTCTCTTTGGAAGACAGAATCCATTTCCTGGGACTTGCGAGGTGCCTGCTAGTAGTGCCACCTCCATCTCAGCGCACAAGCGATATGTTCTCACGATATTATTTGAGGGCTATTACTAAATCCATATCATATCCAATTTCTCCATTTATGGGGGGAGAAAATACAGAAAATAACTGTTGGGCTTGGTTACTATTTCTTTCTAAATATATTCCCTTAATGAGGCATTTGCCTGCAACACGGTCTGTTATGTATTCCTCATTTTATAAAAGATCTCTTGGGGAAAATAACCCAGGAAACACAATTTTTCGGCACCATCTCCTTTTATTAAGAATAATGAAAAGGAAACAAGAATCATTCTCCCAGTCAAACACACTTCTGCTGCCTCTTATTGGTGCTTTTATGACAACTGCCAGGTAGTATGGGTGGCCACACTGTTGCTCCCACAGATGTGTGTCCATTTTATGGCTACTCTAAATCCCATGCATATCGAGGCAGGTGGGTGTGTATAAGCAAATATATTGGCTGCATATATTTATATATTGCCCATATCTGAGTAAATGTTTGGGATGGTGCAAGACCTTAAAATTATATCCCCAAAATGGGCTTTTTGCCCAGAAAAGCAATCATCCTTCAAAATGGGCAGAAAGAGCAAATAGGGAAATTAACCCAGAAGGGGAAATGCAAAACAAAAAGGATGCTGTTAATCAGAATATCTACTCAGGAGTCTGGACATACATAGTGTGATTGAAAAATATGGTGAAGTTTAAAAAAAATTTTTTTAAAAAAATGTATTACAGTGAAAGATTCATTGCCACAAATCCCCCTCCAAAATTTCTTCTTGCTTTGAATGCACTTATCCAAACTTTCTTGTCACTTCCTGAAAGAGTTTTGCAAATTCTTCTTTTGGTGAGTGTCTTTAGTTACGCCTTTGTGGCTGCCTCAGTGTTCTGAGTTGATTCCAAACGTTTGCCTTTCAAGGTCCTTTTGACTTAGAGGAAAGAGTCAGAGTTACACAGTGCCAGATCCATGAGGAAGGAGGGTGAGGACACATTAAAATGTTTTTAGGTAGCTGCTTTTTCCTTTGGATGACATTTGGCAGCAGCATCCACCATGTTTTTGATCATAGATATCCTCAGGAGACAAGACTTTCAGAATTGCTTCAAAAAGTAGCAAGAATGGTGGGATAAGTGTGCTTGAAGTGAGGGAATCATTTTCAGGAGGATTAAGGGCAGTGTAGCGTCCTGAAAATGATGCAATTCCTTTTTAGTATGCTGTGCTGTAGGATGGAGGTTACACTTTTTTCTCCCGTATCTGTTCTCCCATTTTCTTGAATAAGTATTAGTGGGGTAGATGACTGTCCAGAATAAAAACACATTCCCTAGACTTCTTTGTGGTTGCTTGCAGCTAGTATGACTCTGCTAGGGCTAATGAGACTTCTGGATAGCCTGCTTAAATTGGTGATGCTTTCTTCAACCATTTCTCCAATCTGTGGATTAAAATGTGGATGTGAGAGCTGAAGCCATAGCATCAACCCTAGACCATGTGTTAGTTTCTATTGGAGGCAGACACAAGTTTAGTGTGTAAGAGGTTTGTTGGAATCTATGTCTGAGTAAAGGAAAGGGAGCAAATAGGATTGGGCAAAGGAAGGCATCAGTTGTGATTTGGATGGGCCTCTATATCCTCTTTACTTTTGTGTCAATACAGGGCTGTGAGTTGCTACAGGACAGGACCTGCTTTGGGCAAGGTAGCTTTCTGAGGCTGAGGCAGTCCTTTAGTAGACAGTTGAGTATAGTGTGCAAACAAGATTCCCAGCAACCACAGCAATAAAACTTCTCTGCGGGTGGGTGGAGGGAGGATTTGAGAGTGCAGCTCCTTGACCATCTCAGAAAATCATGGCTCCAAGCAGGCCAACACAGCAAAGCCTATTCTTTGTAATAATCTGTCATGAGTATTCCCAGCTGGGTGGTGGCTTAGAGTCACAGGTTCCTTCCATTTTGTGACCCTACCTTCTGGTTGGCTTTTGGAATCCTTTGGTTGAATAAACAGGCAGAGAAAGGGAAGGGAGGTCTGTTGCAGGATTTTTGTGGGTCATGCCTGGTGGGGACTTTCTGTCCACATCCTGTTGGCTGGAACCAGGTCTGTCGGCACATGAAGTTTAGCAGTGCATTCAGGAAAACTATGGACAGGTTTAGTGAGTGCCCAACTGATTCTTATCAGAAATTCTGAAGATGAAGACTATACTCTGGGAAAGTCCAGAATAATGTGGTCTGGGAAGAAAGTAGGCCTAAGGGATTGGGGGAATCAACACCCCACATGGCTAACTTCCGTCTGGGCTTTGTTTGTATAGGAGGAGAATAAAGCCTACCTTCCCTAGGCTTCTGTTATGTTGTTTTACAGTCTTATCCTAAATAAGGAGAGACACAGAACAGTGAAGCGTGCAGGAATGTGGGTGCTGAGATTAAGTAAGCACAAGGAGGGGCAGTTACTCCAGCCCTGGGGGCCATGATGGGCATCTTAGAGCTGGAGATAAATGCACTGAGGTTGGAAGAATGAGCCAAGGTTGACCAGTTGCCAAAGCCAAAGTAGGAAGGCGACCCAGAGCCTGGCACAGGTGGTGCTTTGCATGGACCTAAGGACTAAAACATTAATGCTTTCTTGATGAACTCTCACGAGACAGGGGCAAGGAGGATGTCTCTTCTTTCTGAACCTGGTTGGTATGGAAGAGCAGTGAATACATGAATGCATAAAAATCATTGCAAACAACCCCCAGTAATCTGACAGCAATCCCTTGGCTCCCGTCATCTTCCCTTGCACACTTCTAGCACTTTACCTGCGATGCAGTGCTCTATTTACAACTTGATGTATTCGACGCGCCTCTTGACTTCAAGGTCAACAACTTTGTTTTCTTCATTCCTCTGCCCTTATTTAACTCAGCCTGGCACATGGAGCCCTAAACAAATGTTTGCCAAATGAGTGAACAAACACATAAGTCCATTTTGTCACAAAAGGCTAGAAAAGTCATTCCACTATTGAACTGAAATCCATTTCTTCCACCCATCCAGCTTGGTTTCTCAGACATTTATTGGGTGCCTGTGATATTCAAGGCTTTTGTGTTAAATGCAGAAGGTGGGCTATGCAGAGAGACAGAGAAGCGCTCCCCTACCCTCTGGAGCTTCCCAGAGCAGCTATCCCCTTTCCTAATATCCCAACAAGGAAGAACGAATTTTTGCTCAGTGGTTTGATCTGTTCCTGTCTGACCCCTCAGATACGGGATACTGTACCTAGATTTGCCCAGCCTAGGCAGAGGAAAACACTCCTCTTCAGGCATTGCCACAAGAGCTCTTGGGGCTCTCAAGCTTTTGAGGCAGAAATTTTAGAATCTGCTCTTCACCAGTGTATAACAGCTCTGGCCCAGGACACTACTTCTCATTCATTCCATTCATTCATTCATTCCATAAAATAAGAATCAGGTCAAGCACTAGGAGGGCTTCTGGCTTTAGAGATAAGCAAGGGGACAAGGTATAGCAGATGTTTTACCAACTCTGGCCCTCACTTCTCCCCCACAGTACAGCTGTCTACTGCCAGCACCTGAGATGTTCTACTGAGGGCTTTTTCTGGCTGCTGGAACTCTTGCTTGCGTGTCATATGAGTTGGCAATGCTAGGAATCAACCAATGACAAGAGAGAGCTAATGTATAAATATTTTAGCTTCTTCACCTACCACATTGGACAACTCCAGACTATGTATGAACCTGTTCCTCAGAGGTCCTCAGTAACCCACAGTGGGTACCTTCTCATCAGTATATCATTCTTGTCTCTCTGTTTCATTTTCCCATCTCCCTGCAAATTCTTCCTGGGAATTTTTCCTAAATAAATTACTTGCACTCAAATCCCAGTCTCAAGGTTTACTTTTGAGAAAGCCCAGTCAACTCAAGACACACCATACCTATCCTCACCAAGCTGGTCCTCTAACAGGAGAGAGGGACCCTTAGTGATAGGCAGTAAAGGAACCACTATAGTGGGGGGTATAGGAGCCATCAGGGCTCACAGCATGGGACCAGGGAAGGTCTTTTGCAGGATGTGACTTTAAGTTGAATGCATAGGTTTGTTCAGTGTTTGGTTCAGATTTCTCCTAACTGCTGCACTCAACTGTGCCAGAGTAGATACTAGTAGCTCCCCCTAGAGTTGTGCAGTGGCTGTGCTGGGATTTCTTATGAATTTCTCTGGAAGGAAAAAGGGATCAGAGAGACTGGTATTTTCCAAGGGTCCAGGGGGTTGCAGACACTAGCCAGGAAGATTTACATTGACCATCTCACCTAATTCTCAGTTCATTTCTTAGAGTCTGGCATTCTGGTTCACACTTTGGGCTGAGGAAATAGACTGGCCCAAAAGCACACATCTAGGGATGATTTCACCACGATTCTGCCTGGGTTCTCTTCAAAGCTACCCTGATTGATGGTCTCTGCCACCAGGTCCTGTACTGACCCTTGCACCACTCTTTGGAAATGACCATGAGTGGTAAGAATTATCTTTCTGATATTCCCGATGGGGCAACTTCAGTGGCTCAGTGAGCGACAGTGATGACATTAAAGTCACCCATAGTGGAGCTGGGATTGGAATTCACTTGCCTGACTGAGTTGCCCACTGTCTTCTCTCCATCAGACTGTCTGTGAGCCATATGGGATGTTCCCAAAGCCCACTGTGGGCAGCGTCCATTGAGCAAAGCCCTCCACAAAACTGAAGTGTCTCCAAGACAAGAGCAACACTACAGTACAATCTCATGGTCAAGAAACAGCATTGGGCATGGACTACCTCATGTTCAAATCCTGGTTGTAGCAGTTAGAACCATGTGATTTTGGGCAAGGACTTGACCTTCTACGAACCTCATTTTCTCATCCACGAAATGGGGATAAAAACAGTAGCTGCCTCATGGAGTTGTTGTTGAGATTAAATAAAAGAATGCAAGCAAAGTGCCTGATATTGTGCTGAAACAATATACAACCGGTAAAGCTCCTCTAGCTCCAACTTGTTTAGTGCTTAGAAGGGTTGGGCACTGAGGGGTATTTAGAAACATGATTCCATTTCAACCTTATGAGTTACTGAGATTGGTGACATGATCTCCCATTTTGCAAATGAAGAGAGAGCACAGAGGGGTTAAGTAACTCGCTTAGAGCTGTATAGCTGGTGGCAGAGCTGAGCAGCCTGACTCTGAAGCTAGTGCTCCTCACCACTGCACAGAACATTTTGCTTTGTTTGGGCGTGGACCCTAGTTGTCACCTAGACTTGTCCTTTATCCTCTATGTCAGTGCCAAGGCCCCCGAAGTAGCAAGGCTATTTTGCTAACAGCATCCGTGTCTCTCATAGCAGATCTCTTCTTTTCTTGTCAGCATGGGCTGCCAGTGGATAATGTCCAGCTCTGGAATCACACTGTCTCCATCCCAAACCCCAGACTACACAATCTGCTTCTTAGTTGCATTGCTTTGGTGGGGACCCCACAGCCTTCCAGAATGCCCGACAGAGGACTCATCCCACCAACACCCTAGACCCACCGCTTTCCCATTGCTCCCGCACTTAGCAACGACTCATCTTTTAAACTTTGGGCCCTGCTGTAATATTAAGGCAGTAATTTATACACTTGGCTCCTGAGCTCTTGGCTGTTTCAAAGGCATTGATCACCCCGGAGTGCTCATACATGATTCAGGCTTACTCCTCCAACTCCTCTGCCAGCTATTGATTCCAATGACATTATTTATCAATTACGAAAGGTTTATTCCTCACTTGCTCCTGCACAAAAGAATCCACGCATTTATTTTACAGCATGATTTATTGACATGTCACCATGCATTACATGGAAAATTGAATTTTTGGAGGCTGGAGAACCTTAGGAAATTTCACAGGTTCAATTAGACAGGAGAACATCAAAGAGTTTAATGATACAATTTTTCATCCATTTGCTGCTGGACTAGGGAGGTGGGAGTGGGGCCCCAGACCAGGTCAGCATGGAGACCCAAATTGTGCCGAAGCTCAGGTGTGCCACTTAAAGAAAAAGTCCTTCTTGGCTGAAGTCACCACACAGACTTGGCTCAGGGATTTTATTTATGACTCTAGAGGTCAGAATATTTCTTTATGCTGTGTTCACCCTTTGTCCCCAGAGCCATAAACCTTTCCTTGTGCTATTAGAGAGACGTGAACAGATCTTTGCTTGAACTATGGTTAAAAAAAATAAATAAGTAAAGGCCACCTGGGTTGGAGGATGAATGTAAGAGAAAAATCATGTTTAGAACTTCCTTACTGTATCTCCATATCCAACATATCAAGAGAGCTCAGCTCACTTACGAGGTCCCACTGGAAGTCTTCTCATACCCGCCAGGTTGACTCAGGATCTCTGCTATGTGTTTCTTACAGCACCGGAGCACGGGGCTAAGATGGAGGATTAATGCCACCTTCCCCATAAACTCAAACTCCCTGAAAGTGATATGTGGGACTGTCTGTTATCAGCTCAGCATGATTCCCAATTCTGGCCACTTTCCAGTCTGTTTCTGGGAACTTTGTTTTCAAGAATCCTTTTTTATGGAAGGATCTGGGTGAGAGCTGGCCACTGAGAGAAGCCTGCAGTTGCTTTAGATGGTGAAGAAAGTAAAAAGCCATCCCCTTCAAGTTGGGAAGAGGTGGCAGCTCTATGCATCTCTCCTTGAGTCCCCTCTGTGGGGTTTTGGCTTGGTAATGGAACTTAGTGGATACGATGAATGTTGGCTTCCCTAGCTATTCCAGAATTCAAGGTTGAAATCTTCAGCAGTTATTTCTTTGGTCTGTCAGCCCCTTATCTTCATACCTCTGTTTCCCTACCCTCTTCCTCATGTGTGTGAGTCCTGTTTCTCATGTTAAAACTTTTATATCTAGCATGCTTGGGATGGGTTCATTTTCATGATGAGACCTCAAACTGGCACCACAATGGAAATATCTGTTTAGCTTTCTTTGTATTCCTTGGGATCAACTGTACAAAAGATGATGTGTATAACCAATATGTGTTGCATTTAATTAATAAACAAAGACTCTCTCCTCTGGGTGGTTAGCTCCCTTTAAATCTCACCTCCTCCAAGAAGTTTACCTTCTTTCCAAGTGTGGGACAAGGTCGCTTAGCTCCCATATTAGAGCAGGAATAGTTCTGGGTGATAAGCCTGTTTTTATGGTTATTTGCAGCCAGAGTGGATGATGAGCTCCTTAAGCCTAAGGAAGACTCATGATAATCCTTATTTCTTCACGTATAGAGAGTTGCTACACAAAGCATCCTAGTAGATGTTTATGGATGGAATAAGTCATTTATTTGCTTCTCCATCACTCCTAGGTATCAGCACTGGGTGTGTGGGCTACTACATCCTTTCTTATCCATCTTCTTAGCCAGTCCACCCAATAAATCTATAGGCCAGGCAGGTGGTGGCTTCCCTGGGATGAAGTTGCTACCCTGTCACAACTTTCACCCATCGGAAAAGTGAAACACTGAACTGGATAGGAATTGACACTTTCCTTGTCAAGGGTGCGTTCCACAAACCAAAGCCACATGGGCTCTAGAAGAAGCATTAGAAACATCAGAAGAGGAACAATAATCAAATATCTATTTGCAGCTAATATAGTGATAATCAGGCAAATTAAATATTAAAGAAGCAAATGGCATGTACACTTGTTGAAAGCTAAAAGTCAGCATTAAAATTAGTGTCTGAGATGTTTGAGAATGACTGATCATTTGGATTGTTAGCATCACCATTTATTTAATCAACTCTCTATCTTCTAAAATGGGCTAGAGATGAATTTATATCCCTTTGTAAGTGTGATAAAGACACACGTCACTCGCTCCGGATACACTTTAAGGTACAGATTCATTCTCATAAGGCTAGCTTTTAAGCCAATTTCTCTAAAGTGAATTAGATTTTTCCCATTGATTTACATGATTAAATTAAAGATGTGCTCTCGTGGGGAAAGTTGACCAATAAATGGAATTAAAAAAATTTTTTTAAGTGCAAGAATCCGGGAGGGTAGCACTCGCAGACTATTGTGGGTGCAGCGGTTCACTGCCAGCACCGTGCTTGCCGGGAGCTATTGTCCTCACCACCCACCATTTACTTGCTTTGTGGTACTATTCTTTGCAGTGTATAAGACAATTTCTTTTCCAAACTTCATAAATGGTGATGGTGGCGGGGGAGAGTCAGCCATAAAGCGTGGCTGATGTTTATTGAGTCTTTATTCTGAGATGCCTGCTGAAGAATTCCCTCTTAAACTTTCACAATCCCTTTCCAAAGGAAGTATTATTAATCCTACTTTAGGGATAGAGGTCTTGAGGCTCAGAGGCATGTAGCTCTTTGCCCAAGGTCCTAGAACCAGATCTGCCTGACTCCAAAACCTATGTTTTGTTGTAAGGAGAGGAAACAGAGGGGAAAGTAATCCAAATCCTCAGATCAAGAAAAGAGTGACTCTGTCCCTTTTTTGGGTGAGATTATGTCCTGTACTCAAATATGGGGATATTGATTGCCTTTAAATTCTCTAAAACAAATCAACGATGTGACCCTGCGGATGTCTGGACCCACAGGCAGTGACTGCCTGCTTTGAAACCTCTCTTTCCACCTCTAAATTGCTGATAAGTGTTATAGTCTTTTGGTATGTACCAAATGCTGGTTTTATTTTCTAAACTGAGCTAGAGATTGATATATATTCCTACTTACAACAAGGGAAAATTACAGATAGGGATGAAGGGAGAAGAAGGAGTCCTGTTTGAAGTTTCCATGTCAGTCCTGCCTCTCTCATTAGCCATGTTATCTTGGATAAGTCCCTTCCCCTTCCTGAGCCTCTGTTTCTCATCTATTAAATGAGAGGACTGCACTGAATATTCTTTAAGGCCCCATTCTGAGGTCTGATTCTCTTTACTTCTTTGATTTTTGTCTGCCCGCTCTTGGTGTTCACATAAAACCAAGAATTGACCGTATGTACGGAAAAAATTGATTGGCCATTTTGTGTATTTAATGGCTGGCATTTAAACTGAAAGACATTTTAGGTTAAAGAATGCTGTTTGCAAACATAAAAAAAATCATAAAAATCAAATATATGCAGCCCGTACACACAGCAGTATGAAATCAAGCGCACAAACGGTAGTTGAGTCGCATCGTTACAGACTCCTGATGGAGACCGAAGCTGCAGCAGTTTCAAGGATAATTTTCATATAAAAATTGATTCTCTTCATGCTTCTCCCATGATTCAAATTAGAGATGATAGTTTTTTTAAAAAAATAAGTTAAGTTCTTTAGGAACATGAGGTTTGATGTTTAAGCTCAGATTGAAATTTCAGAATCAAGAGCTTCAATGACAAACATGAATTGGCTTAGAAGACCCCAGAAGTGGAACCAGAGTTAAGGCTCACACTGTGTAAGATTAGTTTATCACATGTTTTTGCATGTGTGGTGTCTTCATCGTGACCTTGTTGGGCAGGTTTTATAATCTCATTCTGCAAGTGAGGACAGAGTCTGCCAGAGGAAAGATGACTTCGGCAAGATAAAAAAGAGAATAAATAGGCAAACCTGAGACTTCACTCTAGGACTTGAGACTCTAAATTCAATATGTTTTCAAAGGAAACAATTATTCACTTAGCAAAGTTTTATAGACAGCCTAATGGGTGCTGGGCATTATCCCAGTTTCCTGGAGTCATTGCTCTTTGTGATTTCATACATGAGTATGTTAAACAAAGAGCTCCATTCTTGCCATCAGATGCCAAACATTGCCAGCTGTCCTCTTCTGTTCTCTAAGCCACTTTGGGAGCTCTACTTCATGATGATTTAAACTATGTGGGGGCAGAACTTGGGACAGGAGATAGACGAGACAGAGGTAGAGAGGTGGCAGGGGGGCTGCCTCAATAATCCAGGTGAAAGACGTCAGACCAGAAATTCATAACTAAGGTGGAGAGGAGGGAAAACTCAAAAATATTCCCAAATTCAGCTCAGTGGGACTTTCTGGTGCATTTGAGGGGAGGAGAGGGAAAATCTAGGATAACTGCTGGCTGTTGGAGGTTTGAATAGGCTCAATAAGAGACACCCTCCTCTTGTCCAAGTTTTGAACCATCTGGGAAATAAAGCAAAAGGTAAGCAATAGAGAAATAAGAAAACTATTTTTATGACTGTTATGACTGAGACTGGAGAATGTGACTTGCATTTCAGGCAAGTGCATTTCTTAATATTGAGTTATGAAATCACGAAGACATCTCCACCTTGCAGCTGTGATGGGCAATTTGTCTCTGGAGGGTTTTTGCTCTCAATAGAAAAGAGAGGGAAGATAAAATCCCTTGTATCCCAGGGTAGAAGTTGGTGGGTGAAAAGATTTATGAAGTTTATTAATTTTCCTTCTCATGGTAGCAAATGTTAGGAGGGGGGAGTGTGGGGAGTCTCTAATTTGTATCATTGTTTTAGGTGGCAAATCCATGATAGGAGAAGATCTGGGGAGAAGTTGATGGACTTTGCTTGGATTTATGAGACTTTTAAGTATCATTCAGTGGAGACGGCTGTGGTAGGTCACTGAATGTATGAAGTCCAAAACTCAGGAAAGATCAATGTAGAAGCTGTCAATGAAAAATACTGGTAGGAATCACAGTAATAAATGAAGGTAGCCATGGTGAGAAATGGCAGTATTTTAAAAGAAGAAGGTAGAGGGCAGAATGAGAAGGAGTGAGAATAAGAAGAGGAGAAATAGACTGTGAAGGAGAAAGAGAAAATGTAGACAAGAGCTAAAAGGAAAACAGAGTAGTGTGGGATCAACAAGCAAAGGAAAATTTTAAGAGAAAGGAGTAGAACAGGAGGCTTAGACCCTTAGCTTCGAATTTGGAACATGTTTCTGTCATTCTGTAACTATGAGGTCTTGGGTTAGGTGATGTAATGACTGATTGATTGTGTCAACTTTAGAAGTTTAGAAACTTAACTAAATCAGTTAAGCAACTGTAATCCCTACAGGGTAGAGAACCCGCCCTAGGGCAGCTAGTGAGCCGGATGGTATAAAGGGGAACTGAGGAAGGACAGACTGGCTTCTGTTCTTTGGAGGAGCTCCAGTCTTTGCCTTCAGCTTGGACATCATCTCCTGGCTTCCAGTGCAGACTTTTCAGCTTCCACCACAGATCCTTCAGCCTTCTGGAGTAGATCCATTGGACTCCTGATATGGGCTTGTACAGGACACCACAGTGAACTCCAGACCCTGGACTGAACCCTTCAGTCCCCAGTGTACAGACTCCTTCTGTGCACTTCCTCATCCCACTCTGTGGGTGACCATCATAAGCTGACCTTGTAATTTCTTATACCTTTGTACATCTTGTGTTACGCTTTTCTCTAGCAAAATACTGACTGATACAGATGATTAATAAATGGTAGCTATAAAGAAAAAGCAAAATTTTTGGGGAAATAAAGCAAATGATGATGATGAAAGTGAAGGAAATGGTTGTAAGAAATGGAGGATCAACTTGGAAAATGTCCAAAAAAGTAGTTTATGGCTGTATAATCTATTTTGGGGAACAAGATTAACACTTAAGAAACAATTAAATTTCCTTCTCATGACTTCATCTTATACTTCTTTAACACACTTGTTCTAATAAGAAGGTTAAAAAAAACTCCCAAACTAATATTACAGACATGGAGGCGGATGCATATGCAAGGAAGTTATTAAAACTGCCTTGATTTTAATAAATTTACCACCAGGTAGCAATCTCTCAATGTCGCTGCTTTCCAATTTGCATGTGTAACTGGCATCTCGTTAAAACATCATTAAGAAATTGAAAACCAGGAAGACATAAACAGACGCAGAGGAGAAACAGAGGGGCTGGTGGAGGGTGGGGAGGAGGAGGTGGTGGGTAGCAGAAGAGAGGACTTCTTGCAGGAAACATAAGAGACCTAACTTAGTTATCCAAACTCAACCTGATTAACGGGCGATGGGAATTAGCACTTATGAACACATGCTTCACAAACGCAATTACAAAGACTTGTGTGAAATCTTCATTTTCCTGGAATGACTGGAAGTTGAAACACAAGCTACTGTCATTTTTCCTCAGTTGGACCATCATTTACTGTTCAGGAGAGCTTTTTCTTCAAAGAATTGACACAACAGGACAAGTCCCATGAAGACTGGGCTTTTGGATTCTAACCCTTCTTTTGTGATCAGATTAAGTTTTGTTTTTTTTATTTTCTTCCCTGCTTAAGAGTGCTATTTTACTATTATAAAAACAACATATAGCCACTATTGAATAAATTTTAAAAACTAAGTGAAAGTACATTTGGCTAAACTAATCTTCACAGCTGAAATGACTTAATGAAAAGAGCTCAAATTTATAGAGGCAAACTTGGGTCAGTTGTATGACTAAGGAGCTAGTTTTTCATCTGTAAAGTGAGAAGTATGGCTTTCGGGGTGATGAAATGAGAATGTTACTGAAGTGTTGGTTTCATATCTGATACACAGTAGTGCTCGGTGTTGGGTAGTTAAAACTTTAAACCATTTCCTTTCTTTTCTTGCTTTAAAATGTCACTCCTCAAAGTTCTTTACTGGCTTTATGTCTACTGACAAACACTCACACAGATGTCCTCCCATGCTTCTAGGTAAGATCAAAGAGACAGAGAGATTGTTGTGTGTGCCTATTGTATTGAGGAACTCCAGCATTTCAGTGACTTGGCACTAAATCAAAGCTTATTTCTTGTTCATGCCACAGTCCAAACTGGGATGAGTACTGCTCTTCTTCATACAGTCACTCAGGTACCTCGGCTCTTTCAATTTTGTGGTACTGCTCTTCTCTAGGTCTATTGGCTTCTCTCCATTCAGCCAGGAAAGTAGATGATGATGAAGACATAGCCAGTGTGTGTGTGTGTGTGTGTGTGTGTGTGTGTGTGTGTGTGTGCATGTGTGTGATTTGGGACTGAACTCAGGGCTTTTGCACTGAGTTATGTCTCACAGTCCTTTATATTTTATTTTTTTTTTTATGGCAGGGTCTACTAAATCACTAAATGGCCTGATTCAGAGGATGACAGAAACCATTGCTTCTGTTCATGTTGCATTAAAGGAAAGTAATCACGGGGTACCATCACAAGGCTGGGCAGCTGGGGAACACGATTTCTCCATGAACCTAAAAGGAGAACCTGGTGATTTGTGAATCTTCTGGTCTCTGCTTCTTGTATAACAGGAAAATGCAGAAGTTCCAATTAAACCATACTGGAAGGACTCTAGGTGGCTAGTCTTGAGTGGCATACGTGAACTTAGATAGAGTTTTCAGGGACTTGGAATGGTGTCGCCCAGTCCCAGCCATGTGACCCAAGTGAGAGAGGATCCTTTCTCTGGGAGGAGGAAAATAATGCCAACTACTACAATACTGTTCAGTCCCCAGCTGGGTGGCCTGGAGGGTGGGGGGGTGAGGGAGAAGACATGACCCTTACATCAGCATGCTTACACTGACCAAACTATTAGGGAATAATTCTTCCCTGGGTGTTAGATAATAGATGTAACACTTTTTTTGATAGATTAAAAAAAAAAAAGAAATGATAGTGCAAATGGAGCAGGTGAAGTGTGGCAGATAAAAAGGTCTTTTTTGCAGACGGGAGACCATACCCATGTGACTTGGGGCATGATGTTCAGGTGGAAAACTCTGGTCTCCTTCATTGTTTGCAAAGTCATTAACCTGGGCAATAGCCCCCAGGACCCATGAGGTCTGCAGAGTATGTTTGTGTATGTGCATGTGTGTGGGGAGAGAGAGAGAGAGAGAGAGAGCACCCCATTAAGTTAAATTTACACCAGCTCTCCAGGTAGGCAGCAGCCCCCAATTATCTTTTAACAAGATAATTCTACAAATGTGAGAAAAAAAGGAGAATGCTGAATGTGAAAAGTTCAAAAGAAATAATCATAGCTGCTGATGTAGAAGAAGAATTTCCGGAGGTTGAGTGGACAAAGGATATAGGGTGGGCATACGGAGGAGACGGGGAGTGAGGGCATCCTCTGCTGAGGGATGATAATGTTGGACAGGGGACAGAGCATAGTCTGTCACACTGGGGAATAAGAGGAGGCTCCTTTCGTGGGCCTCAGCCCACAGTGTGGAGTTTTCTCCTCTGGGTCCCTAAATCTCTCTCAGACTGGAATTCAGAACCAGGACCGGTTGATTCTTCCCTTATGCTGTGACTCTCTACTTTTCATGGGCAGCTGGTGGCTAGGCGAGTCCAGCTTCTGAGGGAGATTTATAAAGCAGGGACTGGGGCTGCTGCCTGCCTGGAGAGCCGGTGTAAATTTAACTTAATGGGACACCCACACACACACACACACACACACACACACTGCAGACCTCGCTGCCTGGGGGCTATTGCCCAGGTTAACGACCTTCATATACAAGTGCATAACTCTCCTCCTGGCGCTGGAAACCGTGTCTCCTGAACTTGGACCCTGGAAGTGTGAAAGCTAATTAAGGCCAAATGTCTCTACCATATATACTCAGCTGACAGGAGAGGAGGACTGCCTGCCGGGAACCTTCCCTGTGCCTCTCTGGATGATTCTGTCTCTCTACACTGTCACTCTGGCAGGATACACAATATCCCCGTGTTACTAAGGAGCACAGCAAGACTCCAAGCCCTGAGGTGGCTTTCTTGACATCATGCAGATGCACTTTTGAGTTTTAGAAATCATGCAGTTTATATTTGTAGCTTTCAACAAGCTAGCCATGCACTATATGTTGTCTCTCATCCTCACAAAATCGTTGCAATGTAGGAGTTTTTATTCTCATTTTACTGCTGAGGAAGCTGAGGTTCAGAGGGGAAGGGATTTGTATAACAGAATGCAGTGAGTAAAAAAGACAAAGCTGGGATTTGAGATCAGATCTTTCCATTATAATCAGCAAAGACCAATGACAAAAATTACTGTGATTGAAGCTAAATAGCTAGCATTTATTACACACTCGCTCTGCGTCAGACTTCGTGCTTTTATACACAGGCCTCATTTAATCCTTCCAACTATCATAGGAGTTAGGAAAGATTGCTATTGCATCCATTTCATAGATATGGAAACTAAGACGTGGTCACTTGAATTAAGTAACTTTTCTGAGGTTCCTTCTATCCCGGGAAGAAGGGGAGTCCAGGCTTTAAACCCAGCCTTTCTGACTATGGTTTTTCTCTCCCATAGCCATTTACTCAACTGCCTTGTTAATGATCCTCCTGGCAATTGTGTAGTTTGATACACATGCTATCTGTTCTAGAGACAGGGCAGGGGGTGGTAGGAGGCAGTGAGCCTTAACTCTGAGATGTGATCCCTCATCATGACTCTCAGACATGGGAAATCCTGCCACATCCATTCCACAGGTGAGAAAAGCAAGACCAGGAAGCAGAATGGCTTAGCCAAGGTCACAGGGTGTGATGCTTAGTTTTGTGTCAACTGGACTGGGTTAGGGAATCACTAGAGAACTTTATTTCTGGTGGGGCTGTGGGGCTGTTTCCAAAAGAGGTTAGCATTTGAATTTGTAGACTGAGTCCTCCCCAGTGCGGGTGGGCATCGCAAAGGCAGAGGAAGGGATCTGTCACTCTTCTTGAGCTGGGACCTGCTCCCGCCTCCCCACATCAGAGCTGCAGGTTCTCAGGTCCTGAGTTGCTGGGACTCACAGCAGTCACCCCAATTCTCAGGCCTTCAGATTCAGGCTCATTCACACCACTGGCTTCCCTCAATCTCCAGAGTGCAGATGACATATTGTGGGACTTCTTCGCTTCTAACTGCATGAGCAAGTTCCTATAATAAATCACTTCATATATCTGTATACATATATATATTATATATATACATATATATATGAATAGTATAGAATGTATAAGATATATGATATAATGTAACAGCCTATAATATAATATATAATATAAAATAATACAATATAATTCCCTCAACTTATGATACAGTTACTCCTGACAAACCCATCATAAATTCAAAATATCATTGGGTTGAAATGCATTTAATATACCTATGGAAGGTTGTAGCTTGGCCTAGCCTAGGAACACTTACATTAGCCCACCCTGGGCAGACTCATTTAACATGGAGCCCATTTTGCAATAAAGAGTTGAAAATCTCATGTACTTTACTAAAGGCTGTATTGAACGTGTGAAATACAAAATGGTTACACGAGTTCATGTTCATACCATCAGCAATTCGACAGCTCTTAAATTGAGAATTGTGGGTTGGGGACTACCTAGATATCCTTTTAGTTCTGTTTCTCTGGAAGATCCTGTCTAACACACAGGGATCAAGCTCAGATACAGCTACCATGAAGGGCACTCTTCAGGGTACACTGCTGCTCTGGTCCTAATTTTTTTGCAACACTGAGGCTATAGTATCTCCTACACATTGACTGAACTAAGGAATGGATAAATGTTTTCCACCTGAAGGAGGAGGTCCTAGGCTTTTTGGTTACAGGGAGCAAATATTTCTTGGCTCATATTCACCTATTTCAAGAACCCCATGAAATGAGCCCAGGATAGATCTTTCCTTAAACCTTCCTGTTCAGTGAGCACCTACTGTGTGTCATATACTGGCTTAAGCACTCTAAATATTTAATCACCTGCCATGTCCAGAGTGTTCCTTTGGGCTCAGAGAGGGTGGGAGACTTGTTAGCTTTCTGAGAACTTAGGCCTCCTGCCACTGGGTCCTGATTGGTTTCCACTGTGTCAGTGCCTTTGGGATGGTAGAGGTTTATAAAAAGGAAAGGATGTGTGCCTGGGCAGAAGCATGTGGCTTGCCCTGCAAGTTAAAAGAAAAGGAAAGGAAAGGAAAGGAAAAAAAAAAAAGGAAAGGAAAGGGAAAAAAAAAGGAAAGGAAAGGAAAGAAAAGAAAAGAGCAAAAACCCCAAAAAAACATACAAGCAAACATACAGTCTCCCCAAAACAGGAGACTCTATTTGACTCTATATACATCAGTTTTTCTCTCTTTTAATGTATTTGGAATTAGGAATAAACTTGAAAGACACCAGAGGGGCCTACTAAAAACCTGCATAAAATGGGTATGATGTTTTTGTGATACAAAAATGCAAAGCCTATGACAATAGCATGAGAGAAAGAGAGAGAGAGAGAGACAGAGAAAGAGAGAGACAGAGAGAGGGAGAGAGAGAGAGAGAGACAGAGACAGAGAGAGAGAGAGAGAGAGAGAGAGAGAGAGAGAGAGAGAGAGAGAAAGAGATCACAGCATCTGTGGAAGACCAGTGGGTAGGAGTTGCAGGATTCTGGGCATTAAGCCAACAGTCAGCCAGGCTTGGGAGAGGGAGTGAGCTTCGAGGTCCTGAAGGTGTACGATGGCGCTGTCCATCAAGTGCCACAGTGGCCAGGGAAGAAGTGATTCAAAGATCTAAGATTTTGCCATGAAGTTTATTCCAACTCCAGCTATTGTTTAGATCAGGGTCTACAAGACCACTTCATTCACCGGGCATGTTTGAATTAAATGTGGGACCAATACGCACTGATCTGAAAGATCAGCCCCCTTGTGCCCTTGGAAATCTTCTGCCAGCTTCTAACACATTTTAAAACCAAAATTCCGCCAAGCAACACCATCTTCCTTTCTCCTTGAAGGAACCTTAGAAGGGGATATTTCCACCCCAGTTTTGTGTTTTCTGAAAACCTGCATTCAGAGAGGTGGTTTGCCCAGTCTCCACTCCTCAGATGTGGTGTAGTCTGGAGTTTTAATTCCAGGTTTCCTGGTTCTTGAATCCTATTCTTAACCTCCTTGGATTATGCAAGCTTCCCAGGAGCACACAGGAATGAGATACAAAGGAGCTGGCCTCTGGGGACACTCAGACGTGAAAGTGGACATTCACAACCATCTAGTCTGAGCTGGGGCTTTTCAGCGCACAAGTGTCAGGGGAGCCGTTGCCGCCTCTGTTGCCTGGGGGAAGCCTTGCAGAGGATGTGACCTTGGAGCTAGGTTCAGAAGGGGGCTTTACCACCTGGACATACTTGCCAGGAGGGGAAGGACAGGCCAGACAGAATAGACCTTCTGGGCAATGACACAGCCTCACAAAATTGCCACTTAGGTGGGGAGCCGCAGCAGGTTGGAAGGGTTGGTCATCCAGGAAGGGAGGGGAGAATAAGCCGAGGTCCAAATTGTTGGCAAGGATCAGCTCATGAAAGGCCTTGAATGCCAAGCCCAGGGTTTAGACTTGACCCTGTGGGTGACAGGCAGCCACAGGAAGCCACTAGCAGGGAGGTCACTTTAAGCAAGGCTCCAGGGTTGCCGTGGGAGCAACACGTGCGTTCAGGCATGCTCCTTGCCTTTCTCTGCCACATTCATCTTCTTTTCGGGAGCAGGTAGTGGAGGTTTAATGAACTCATTACTCATTCCACTGTCAGGTGAGTTCAGCTGCAGCAGGAGGGTAGGTTGGAGGGCTCTGTCCTGCTGAGACCACGCTGCTGCTGCTGCTTCGAGCTCATCAGCTACCACCTCAGTCCCGTCCTGGCAGAAGCTCACCCAACCTGTTCTGCGGTGCCAGTTCCACGCTTTGCTGCCTCCAGAACTCGCCAACATCCATTTCAATGGGTTTGACTGGGATTGCGTCTCCCTGGAACTTGCTGCCATCTGTCTCCTAAATCCTTATCTCAGTCGGTGCTTCTGAGTCTCTAGCTCACTGCTGGGCATACCGAGCTTCTCGCTGTACCCTGGAGGAGCAGTCTGTCTGTCTGTTCAACCTCACTACACCCCTTCCACAACCTGGACCTGCCCATCCTTTCACTCTCCCTGCCCCCTCCCTTCTTCTTTCCATCTTGAACTTCTTCCTGGCTTGATCTTTCTTTCCTTACCTTCGTTACTTGTCTGAATGTCTGCTTTTTTTTTTTTTCTCACCGTAGTCTCTCTGATTGTTCATCCATTTTCCTGTTTTCCTATCTTGCTTTCTACCATTCCCAGACATCCTCTGGAAACAGACTACTCCAAAGTGCATTCCATAGAAGAGGGGAAAGGGTTTGCAAATTTTTGACCAGAATTCATGGAAGAGCCATCTGGTAGAGGCAATAGTGAGGTGTAAACATGTGGCACTACATTGTTTAGGGTATCAGGCAGCTCCTTCTCCCCTGACTCTGAACCACATAGCCTTGATAGAGGTCAGAGCTACAAAGCCAACCTCATGTACCAAGTGACACTGCAAGCAGTAGGGCAAGGAAAATCCTCTCTGTCACGGAGTCATGGAATTTCACAAGAGAAAACTGTTGAAATTCAACAGTTACTATTTTTTTTTTTCAGATGAGGAGATTGAGGCTCAGAAAATGCAAGGATTTGAAGATGAGCTTCAGGTTATTCAGGTTATACAGACCAGGGCTCTTTCTTAAACCCAAGTCAGCATTGGCATGGGCATGCTTGTCCAGGGTCGCAGGCATCAGTGTCAGCAGTGGTCTTCCAAGTCCTCATTATGGGCCAACTTCAGACCTCCATAGAAGCACTAACAGAGCAGAGTAAATGCTCTTCCTTTGCTATTTATACATTATGTTTGTCAAAACTTGTGCTTTTCTTCCTCAGTGCAGGGTTATTATTTGGAAATGGCTTCCCAATTATGAACTACATTTCTCAGCAATCCTTGCATGTAGGTGAGAACATGTGACTAGTCCTTACCCCTGGATTGTGAGGGAAAGCAACATGTGCCATGTCGACATGAAGTTGAAGAAGAGGATCTCTACATATGCGCATTCTTTTTTATGGGCCGGATGCAGAGACTCTGAGATCCTTGCTGATGGTAGAGCCACAAGATGGAAGGAGCCTGGGTCATTGATAATAAAAACAGAAACACCTGCAATGGGCTACTACATGAGCAAAAGAGATTCATTTATTACGGTAGCTAGCATCACCTTAAGACATACACCATTAGTCAGAGGTTTCGTATGGACTCCTAGATCTGCTTGCTAAGGTGTTGTCATTCTTGCTTTCATTTCATTGGTGAATAAGTCTGTTATGCTCTGATCCTGAAAGGTCTTCAAAATGGCTTATGAGTTGAAGACCTTGCCCCCAGGGCAGCAATATTTGGAGGTGGGATAATTGGATTACGAGGGTTCTGACCTCATCCCTGGGTTAACTCATTAATGGATTCATGATTTGATGTTATTATTAAGAGGTAGTATAAATTTAAGGCCTGGGGCCTACCTGGAGGAAGTAGGTCCTTGGGCCCATGCCCTTGGGGATTACATCTTGCCCTGCTTCCTTCAACCATCTCTCCAGTTCCTGACTCCTGTGAGGTGAGCAGTTTTCCTTCACTATGTCCTTCTGCCATGATATTCTGTCTTACCACAGGTTCAGAAACTTTGGGGTCAAGTGACCATTGACTGAAATCTCTGAAACCCTGAGCCAAAATAAATCTTTCCTTGGTTTAAATTGTTTATCTCAGATATTTTTTCACAGTGATGGAAAACTGACTAATAAAAGGCACTGTTCTTAAGGTTTGTGAATTGCCAAAATTCAAGAGCAAGTAGATGCAGAGGTGGAACTCACTCATCTCCTTACCATGACTAATAAGGCTCATGGTACTCTTTCTTGATTTCCTTTCTGACCTATCTCCCCCCATCTTTACTGTTATCACTCTTTTTTTCCCCATTATTTGTCTTTATTTAAAATATTTTTAAATTGTCAAATAAAAATTATATGCATACCAAGGGCTCCTGACAAAGAGGATTTTTGCTAAAATAATAAATCCAGATCATTCTGTTACAGATCTCTTTCAGAAAAGTCGTCTATTAGGCTATATTTTACAAATGGTAAAAATTTTATATAGTTATTTTGTCCAAATATTTTGTTTCTTTTCTTTTGCTTTCTATATTTAGTTTTCTAAAACTCTATAATACATTTTTACACTTGGCTCACAAAAAATTATATGTATGTATGGCATGTAATACACTGTTTTGAAATATGAATACACTGTGGAATGGCTAAATCATGTTACTCAATGGTCTTTTATTCTGTTCCTCAAGTACCCTAGGTATATCCCCAAATTAGGGCCTGTATGCTTACTATAGTCTTCTGGGATCTTCCAAGTCTGTCTTTTTCTTGTTAATTAAATTCTATTTCAGATATCTCTTTTTAGTGGGAGCCCCTCTAGCCTTATTGTTCAAAGCAGTTAACTTCAAGTTCCAACCATTCACCGTTCTATCTCCATCACAGCACCCTGGTCTACAGCTTTACTAGCCCTCACTCTTATGCAAAATTATCTTGACCATTTACCTGTTTGTGCAATGACCATCACTGTATACTCCTCTTAGTCCCTTTTTTATTTGAGGCAGCAGAAAATCAGAAGGGCACTACAGCTCTTTAAAGGCTGTATCTACTTAGATTGGTCCCAAATAGTGTCCTAGGATTTATATACAGGGCTGATTACAGAAATAACCTATTTTTTTTTCACAGTGCCACACAGAAGTACCCTATTTTTTTTCACAATATCACACCTTTTTTTTTGTCAGGGTAAAACTTTTTTGTGGATCCCAAGGCACAGTAGTACGGGGGAAAAGCATGGATTCAGAGGTTGGCAAATCTGAATTCATATCATAGCATTGGTGTTTTAAAATATGTAACATCTCTGAACGCCTTTCTTCCAAAATAGAATTCATGAACACACTCTGAAGAGTTAATATGAGGACTGAAGGAGTTCGTATATGAAGCAGGAACTCAGAACCTGGGTATGGGGACGGGAGGGAGAGCTCAGTCACTATTAGTTTCTTTTCCAACGAAGGCATCAACATTTGTCCTGAGAGTTCTCCCTTCATTTCCAGCAGGGTAATTTATCAGTGGAAAGAGAGAAATGCATATTTAGATGAAAAAAGCAAAAGATTCATCCCTAACTTCTCTTCTGGGCTTTGTTGGGAAGCTAAGTTTAAATCCTAGTCAGATTCTCAGACCTCATCACAGTTACTGTGCTGAAAGCAAACAGACTTCAGGATTTTAAACCTCCCCACACACACTACAAAGCACAAATGTCATGGACAAAGGGCAAACTCATTATGGCTAGGTTTCTATCTGCTTGGTCCAGATGCAAGTGCTAAAATGTGAGGCCAGTTCCAATGGCCAACATCCAGGGCTGTGTGCGCTGTGACTAATGTATGTAAAACACACACAGGGCTCTTCTCTCGCAGCATCTGGACCCAGAACCAAAAGTTAGCTACAGAAAAATTCAAGGCAAAATTCTGTCTGCAAGTCTTCCTTGCTTTTTATGTTTGGAGGCAAAGCAAAGGCTTTGACTTCAAGTAAACAAGCCCATAGCTGGGGCAGGATTATTGTCTTAAATGGATGTTACTATTCTGGTGATGTTCATTGGTCCTTGACCACGAAGTTTACCTTCTTTTGGGTATTAGTTAGGATAAATTAGGTTGTGCTCTGATAAGAAATAACTTCAAATTCTCAGAGGCTCAAAGCAATGAAGGTTAATTTCTTGTCCATGTGATATATCCATTGCAGATTGTCACAGGTGTCATGTGAAAGGCTTCTGCCCGAATATAAATTGCTGAATATTATGGTAGTGTTCTAACATGGCAGAAGGTCAGAAAAAACAACAACAACAACAACAACAACAACAGCTTATCTCCCCAGGGACCATTTCCTCCTCATTCTCCCCTGAGCCCTGAATACAATGTCCTCTTTCCCTTCCCACACACACCAAGAATACTCCTGTAACCTTCTAACATGTCACTAATCCCCCACCCCCAACTCTGCCTCTGACCAAAGTCCATACAAACCCCAGCTCCCTGTCTCAGGCCAGAGGAGAAGCCCTGTGAGTTGTACACTCCTCTCCGTGTCCTCAATTAAGGCTTCTATATTTTTTCCCTCTCTCTCTTGCACCAAAAAACTTAACACTGTGCAACCTCTCAGGGTCCTTGGTCAGTGAAAGAGCCACCGTCACAAACTTTGTAAGTTGCTAGGCCAGAAGGAAAAGAAGAATCTCATACTAACTGTTTAATCCAGGATCACTTCCACTTACAGCACTAGGCCCACAGCTAGTCCATATGACCCCATCAATGACAAGGGCAACTAAATGTGAAATCTGATAGGTGGCCAGAATGAGGGATACTAAAAATATTTATTCAAAACATCTTATTTCTGTTCTTCATGCTTCCCGGATGGGCCAGCAAGTCCAGGTGATTCAAATCTCTTCAGGAACAAAAAATACCATTCTCTTAGCTCCATAGATATGATGCCTGCCGTAGCTCAGCCTTCCTGGCCCCACTGAACTTTTGCATCAGCCTCCAGCCTTGTCTCTTGCTTCTTGTAATTTCATCCTTACGGTCTGGGTCACAGTGGTCACCCAGAAGTTGAAATCCTCAAGGCCATTCCTTTGCAGATTCAGAGTTTGGACTGCTCTGGCATCATCCTTCCTGCAACCTAGGGTAGATCTGTAGAGAAAGATAAAAGATATTTGGTTTGTTTGTTTCTAGGGAAAGATCTTTCAGGACACTTCTAAAGCTGTGATTCTAGAATTCTATTATTATTCTCATCCTTGAAGTTGCAGACTCACACCTCCAGTAGGGGGTCCAACCCAGGCGCTTAATTAGCAAAGCAAATTAAACTCCAAGGAATCAGAATCCACAGTTGCTGGGCAACTTCCTGTGTGACCTGCCACTCAGTCTGCAGGAGGGAAGCTGAGGTGCCTGGGCCTCT
>RJWM01013139.1:22991-54538 GCA_004363535.1 Dasyprocta punctata | reverse complement strand
TAGGGACAGAAGACAAACTCCTGAACTTTTGACCTAGTACTCTTTTTTTTTTTGGTATTAGGAATCGAACTCAAGACCTCATACTTGTCAGGCAGGTGCTAGGCCGCTGAGCTACATCCCCAGCCCACCTATTACTCATTAAAAGCATGCTTCATATTTTCTTGTGAGGCAAGCAGGCACTTAGCAGTGGGGTTTTTTTTTTTTGTTTGTTTTGTTTTTCTAAAAAATCATGATTCTTCACTTGGGCCTGCAGATAGATCACAATAGGTAACTAAAAGTAGAAAAAACTTTGATCTTAATTTTTTTTGGTATCCTCTTTTTTATCTTAAGTCTTTAGATATAGGTATGCTAATCAGTTAGCAAAATTAGCACACCAAGGTTTATTAGCCCTAATTTTCCTTGGCTGTCCCATCTCAGGGAGGGGCTTACACCACACCACGCCAGGCCTCGCCGCGCTCTGCTGGAGCCCGCAGGTGCTGGGATCCTGCTGGGATAGTGAACTCTGTTTCAGTAGGGCATTAAAAAGGCAGAGTTTACCATAAAAGAAGATGGAAAAGAAAGGGATGGACAGCTACTTCAAGAGGGTAAGGTGCATCAGAAGTGAATATCCATGGATTTTCGTCCTCAGTTCCTTTTTATGTAGGACGAGTGATTTCTCCTACTCCCACATGGGTCCCTACAAGTCGTTGCCATCTCATTGACTCTCTGTCTGAGTCTAACCTGAGCACCTCTGTCTATATTTTTTCTGGCTGTTATATTTCTTCTTGTCCCTTTGTGATGGGTAAGTGTGAGGGGGAGCCTTGCAGAAGGGTAACTTAGAGTTAATGATGAAGTGAAGGGCACTCATGTGTTTGATACATTACACGAGAGTCCTGAGGTGGCTGCTCCTTGTCTCCTTTGCATTTGGGGGTGGGGATGGCTGGCTACCCTGGCTTTGCATGTTCCTGGCTACATCCCTGTTTTGCCTGTTGACTCTTCTCGCTGAATTCTTTTTTTTTTTAAGAAAAGATATTTATTATTTACACCACTGGAGCAGTCTCATAAGAACAATACACACCATGTTTATTTAATTTAATTTATGTATTTATTTATGTCTTTTTGAGACAGGGTTTTGCTATGCAGTTCAGGCAGGCCTTGAGCTGACTTTGCAGCCCAGACTGGTCTCAAACTAACAATCCTCCTGCCTCAGCCTCCCAAGTGCTGGGATTACAGGTGTGCACCACCACAACACCATGTTTATTTTAAAGGATCAACTTCTTTCACATATAAGAACTGTATAAAGCAATACTGTCAACACAAAGCAGTGGTCATATTACATATCTGCAGGTTTAAGCATTGCAAATAATATATAGTATTTTTAATCTTATAGCTAGACATTTTCACTGACACACAACATTAGCACTTAAAGTATAACTGAAACAGGACAAAAACCATTTTATTCATACTTTTTAGGGTTGAACTGGTGATATGTCCCATTTTAAAATTTGTTGCCTTTAACTGCATTTTTATGCACTTTATCCTATTTTAAAATTTATTGCCTTTAACTGCTTTTATGCAGTTTTAGGCAGAAATACTTCTATTTGCCACCAAAGAGAAGCACACTGTTGTTCCTTAATATTATTCCCCTTCTTGCTGAATTCTTATATTAATTGTGTTACCTGACACCTTTCCAGGTCTGAGTTCTCTCTCTAACCCTGTTTTGCTAGCAACTGGAGTCTCACTGCAGAGGCAAAACCTGACTGTAGTAAGGTTTACTATTAATTTCTTTAAACAAGGTTAATGAGATCCTTTTTCCTATTTATGACCTGACTTGTCCCTACATAGCCTATCTTGCCCCCTTCAAGAATGAGGACACTAAGATAAGAGAAACTAATGTAATTTTCAGCATTTATAGGGATATGAAATTACCAGCTTTTATAATGTCTACTTGTAGATTCATACCTCAGAGTGAGACCTGAAAGTCTCCAGCCATTGTCTGGAACCTGTGATTGCTTGGACTCCAGAAAACAGACCCTCGTGACTGAAACCATGACACACACAAAAATCACCGAAATTGCCCTTCATACCCTAAGGATTCCTCCAGAGCTACAGGAGCTAAAACTGAAATAATGACTGAAGACTCTAGCCCCCATTCAGCTAATCCAGGAAATCTGGCCACCTGCTTTTGCGAACAGGTTTGAGGCAGGAGACTAGGGCGTGGCTAAGACCAGCTGGGAAAGTAGGCTTGATCTTGTTAATTACAAAATCCAAAAATGTGAGCGCCTTGTGTGGACTTCTCCCAAGAACTCCAGCAGTGCTATTGATAAGAAGGCCCAGACCTGATGCCAGCCTTGGGGCAATACAAAAAAGATGATTAGCCTTGAGCTTGGGGCCACTGTGTCCTTTCACTCTTGTCCTGTAGAGTGCTTATTTTCCTGCTTTTACTTGGCCCAAACTTGCTCTGCAAAGCCTGTTTCTTTTCCAATATTTAGTAAATGTGAAACGTTGCTACCATTTGCACTTGTCTTGATCAATTTTTTGCTCAGGACAGAAAAACGAAGAAGTCACCTCTAGAAGGAGACTCCGGCACCCCCAAACCCATCTGATCTACTCCTCTTCATCCAAGTGTGCCTGCTCCAGCTACTCAAGCTGGAGTTCTTTCCTTAGCTTTTCTCTTACTTCCCGATGAAAGCCTTTGCCTATAAATTCACACTGTCACTTTAAATTTCCATTTACTTTCTATAAAGCAAGGGGTCTCTTTAGTCAGTGACGGATTAGACTACTGATTGTACAGGTAAAATTTATGGTAAGGTAATTATGATACTCTTTTCCCTGGCATCCCATACAGTAGTGATATAGGAGAAAGAAACTCCTCATCTGATAGCTGTCTGGTACGAGTTCATGTTCTCTAAAGTTGAAGAATGAATTCTAGGAACAACAAAGGTTAACAGCAGAATATATTCATGGGGGAAAGAAAGCTTCTGTCCAAGAAAGAGACAGAAGGAGTCGTCTCCTTTTAGTAAATTTCCTGAAGATCAAGAACAGTCTTTCTGTCTGTCTGTCTCTCTCTCTCTCTCTCTCTTTTTTAGACAGGGTCTTGCTGTGTAGTGCAGGCTGATCTTGATTTCAGGATGCAGCCCATACTGACCGCAAACTTGCAGGGATCCTCCTGCCTCAGCCTCCCGAGTGCTGGGATTACAGGTATAAACCACCATGCCCAGGTTAAGAGCAGCCTAATAAATATAAAATATCCAATTTTCCCAACTGACCCAAATGTTATTCACAACTACTTTGACTAATACCTAATTTAGGAGCACAAGTTTTATTTGTATGCTCCTTTGCCCAAACATGAAAAAATTGGGTCACTTTAACTCCAGAGAATTGTAGCCATGTGGAAGATGAATTAAAAAGAGCAACCAATCTGATGAAAAATGATGACTGGACTAAGAAAGTCATGGTAGAGGTGAAGTGTGGATGGAATTTTTAAGTACATGTCATAATTGACAGGGTTTGATGAGCTGGAGAAGTCAGGGAGAAAGGAAGGGAGGAGTTAGAGGACAGGTTTCTGGTTTTAGGATTTGGATGATATGGTACCTTTAATAGGAAAGTACAAGCCGCGCGTGGTGGCGCACGCCTTTAATCCCAGGACTCGGAGGCTGAGGTAGGTGGAGCCTTGCGAGTTTGAGGCCGGCTTGGGCTACAACGGGAGCGCAAGGCCGGACTGAGCTACATAGTGCGACCCTGCCTCAAAAAACTAGGGCTGGGAGTTTGGTTCAGTGGTTTAAGCGCCTGTTGGCAGGTGTGAGGCTGTAAGTTTGATCCTTGGTGCCACAAAAATAAATAAATAAATAGGAAAGTACATTGGAGGAAAAGGCTAAAGGAAAAATTAAATTTTAGACAAATTGAATAAGAAATTATGCCAAGAGGCCAGGTTTGGTTCTGCACCCCTATAATCCCAGCACTTGGGAGGCAGAGGCAGGAGGACTGGTGTGAGTTTGAGGCCAACCTGGGCTACATAGAGAGAGCCTGTCCCAAAAAATGTGGCAACACATTGGTTACATATCTGAAACCAAGAGATGCTAGTGATTGACCCATGTTTTGCAATATGGAACATTTAATGCAATGGGTTCAAGGCAATTCTATTCCTAAAAAATGGACATCATTTGAGAAGAAGTTAGATTCTCACTTCAGCATGCCCGTTAATCCCAGCACTCTGAGGGGATGAGGCAGGGGAATCACAAGTTAAAGACCTGCTGGGCAGCTTAGCAATTTAATGTGATCCTCGTCTCAAAAGACTAAAAAAGAGCTGGAGAGGTACATAGCTCAGTGTGAAGGATCTGGGTTCAATCTTCAATATTGCCAAAAAAAAATTTTTTTTTTTTTGAGACAGGATCCTGCCATGTAGTCAGGCTGGCTCTGAACTCTCTATGTGGCCTACAATGGCCTTGAACTCATAGAGATCCTCCTGCCTCCGCTTCCCAAGTGCTAGGACTACAGGCATGTGCCACCATGCCTGGCCATACTGCCAAAAATTAATTAACAATATAAACGTAAGTATACAAAGCTAGTTCCAAAAGGAAGTGTTATTGTAAACCATAAACAACAGTGTTGGCGAGAAATGGTGGCACATGCCTGTAATCCCAGCACTCCGGAGGCTGAGGAAGGAGGATCACCATTGTTTTGAGAGCAGCCTAGCCTACATAGTTCAAGGCCAGTCTGAACTACATAGCAAGATCTTGTCTTTAAAAAAGTTGTTTTTAGGGCCCAGAGGTTGGCTCAGTGACCTA
The DNA here is from genome assembly GCA_004363535.1 of Dasyprocta punctata. NCBI lineage: Eukaryota > Metazoa > Chordata > Mammalia > Rodentia > Dasyproctidae > Dasyprocta > Dasyprocta punctata. The sequence continues at coordinate 49,772 of RJWM01013139.1, read as the reverse complement.
AGCGCCTGCCCTGGCAGGTGCGAGGTTGTGAGTCTGATTCCTGGTGCCGCAAAAAAAAAAAAAAAAAAAAAAAAAAGTTGTTTTTAAATTTAACAACATAAGAATTTTAACTTTGGTATAATGTTACTACAAACAAAATTAAACAATAAGCTACAGATCGGGAGAAAGTATTTGTAACATACTTAATAAGTTGAGTTAATTACTCTGGTAAGCAGGATAATGACCTCCCAGGATGTCCATATCCTAATCATTGGAATCTGAATATATTATTTTATGTGGCAAAGAACAGTTAAGGTTGTAGATGGAACTAAGGGTTCTTCATTGACTGACTTTAAGATAGGAAATGTGCCCTGGATATCTACCCAGATGGATCCAGTGTAATCACAAAGGTCTCTAAAAGTAGAAGAGAAAGGTAGACCAGAGTGAGGAAATGTGGGAGCTTGCCTTGCTTTTGCTGGCTCTGAAGGTGCCAGAGCTGAGGAATGTGGGCAGCCTCTAGGGTAAATCCTAGCCAGAACCTACAGAAGAAAAGTGCGGCCCTGCCAACCGCTCAGTTTTATACCTGTGAGATATCAGATTTCTGTCAAATACGTGCTATTTTGTGGTAATTTTTATAGAAGTTTTAGAAAGCTAGTAGAAAAATGAGTAATGGCTATGAATAGACAATTCTAGAAGAAAAATCCTGGTGTTATTAAACCTGTTAAAAGCCTTGTGTTTTTGTAGCCTTGGGGATAGGTGAGCTGACCCAGAGGAGAAAAAAAAGGAACAGAGTGAAGAAGAAATTGTCAAAACCAACACATAAAGAACATTCGGAGGGTATAATGTTGAGTTCTGCACTTCTAGGATCTGGTTCTGAGGGGATGTGGCTGTAACAGAAATCACATCCCACTGCCCTACACTCCACAGAAGACAAGAGTGAGATTTGTGCAAATTACCTAGTTTATTAGGATTTTTTCTGCTTTTTTTTCTCCCCTTCATCTACTTGGTTTGGCTTGATGTCATGAGGTACAGAGGGTGAGTGCTACCAGACTTTTCTCTTACTGACTGGATTTTGTTGGCAGGGGTCCGTGATTACCTAGACATTTGGCTAATACCCTTTGGAGAGCCCTAGTGTTGGGAGCCTGGGGTGCAGGGGTTGGGAGGTGCCTCTGCATGTGGGCCCATGAGCAGTGCTTGCAGTGCTGAGGATTCTGGATGTCACCAGTCACCAGCCCTGCCCTTCGCTGATCCTGAGGACACGCAGCCTTGAGAAGCTGCCCAGGAAGGGCAGTGTGTTGAGGGGTCTGACCCTTGTGCTGAGACCTGTGGGAAAGTCTGCTTGCAGAGGCCTCTGCTAGTTTCTGGGCCTGATCAGTGTGACTCCTTTCTGTGACTGTGGGTGAGCTCCGTCTTGCATTTGCTTGTGCACCTTCTGTTGCTTTGGGTTTTCTGGAATGCTCTCTCTTTTTGGTCAAAGATAGGACCAAAGTCTTGTTCTGTCTCTTGCCTGAGGCTAGAACCTCAGTGCATGAGGCCTTTCCCACGTCTGGACAGTTCTCACCAGGCTTTTTGTGAAAACCTGACACACGGGATGGGATTCGGGCTACCACCTTCCCTGTTATCCTCTCTTCTTTGTGAGACCTTTGCTCTGCCTGGCGAGAAGCTTGTGGCTGAGGCTCATGAGAGGAGGGGGAGTGATGACAGTGGGAGGCTTGGACAGGCTGAGGTGCTGTGTGCTGAACATTTGGGGGATGACAATATGAAGAGAGGAGGTGCAGGTTGGGAGGACGAGTCTTCCATAGGGCCCAGGAAGAACCTCTCCAGGGGTCTAGAATAGTAGAACTCAGGGCAGCAGAGCTGCAACCTGGTTGATTTGGGCCAGGGGATCTGAAAGCAGGGTTCTGCTTCAGCTTCTTCAGTCTGTGCTCCAACTCCCTACTCCATTGCCAGGTGGGGACCCTAGCGTTGGTGAGCATCTCTGGGATGGCCTGACCCTGGGAAGATGGGATCTCTGCCTTAACTCCTGCAAACATTTCTCCTTTCTGTAGGGCACATTGGGTAGGCTCAATCTTGAGCGCTTCAGCTAGGATGGGAGACCAGGATATTGGATGTAGGAGATCCCCCACTGGAAGGCTGGGGACCCAGGGGATCTCTTTTTGTTGCACATTTTTATACACAAATTTAAGGTTAGTGTGTGGCTCTGGTGGAGGAGCAGAGAGTGAGTTTGGAGCTGGGAGTTCAGTGGTCAAATATTTCTCTCTGAGCTCTACTGTTTCCCCTGCAGGCTTACATTTGCTTTGGTCTCCAAAAGACTCATTGATGTGAGACTCTGAGACAGAGTTTGCAAGTGAGCTGGGACCCCCAACTGGGGACACAGGCACACAATAGTTTTCTTTCTGTTCCGTGTGTCCTGTAACAGGCTCAGAGTCAGATACGACCGGGGGGCTTGCTCCATGCACGTCTTGGAGTAAACTGGCCGCTGGGAGTTGAGAGTCCCATGAGTTCTTTTTCCCTTGTATATTTCCACATGTAGCTTCATCAGACAGAACCTTGACTTTGAGAGGTTCAGGTACAAGAGTAGGGGGTGGGCTGAGGGCCAGAGATGGGGGCTCAGAAGCCCAAGAATTCCTTGAATGCTCCATGTCTTTCTTTGTGGTTTCTAATCTAGGGAGGCCACCCACAGTGTTGATTCTATGTAGTTCTACAAAGGGGACTAGAGGTGTTCTCTGAGTTGGCTCTGAGGAGTCAGACAGCCAGAAGTGCATTTTCTGTCCCTTGGTGTCCCACAAAGCTTTGGATTCTGACAGGAGTCCCTGGGGGCCCATTTCTAGAGACTGTAGCAGAGAGGCTGAGGGAAGGCTAGGAAGACTGGAAGATGAAACTAAGTCAGCAGGGACCCAAAGATCTTCTCTACTCTGCGTGCCCTTCCATAGAGTCTCAGATCCTGATGGGACACACGCAAGGCTGGTTTCATAGAGTTCTGGGTTGAGGTCCAAGGATAGGAGCTCAACAGCATGAGAATTTCCTGAGTTTCCTCTGTATCCCCACTGGGGCTGATACCTAAATGAATCTTTTGGGGGATTCCTTTCCTGGAATTTTGAGAGAGAGTCTAGGGGAGAGTAGGGGGCTGGCATTGAAGATTTAACCCAAGGGTTATCTCGGTATCCCATGTTTCCCTGGAAGTTCTTAAAAACAGAAGGCCGTCTTTTAGGGCTGACTTTTGGGAGTTCTGACAGAGAAGCTGGAGGTGGGCAGGAGGCTGGAACTGAGGGTTCAGAAACTCGGAGCCTTTCTTTATGTGCGGTGGCTCCCCACTGAGCTTCGTCTCCAGGTAGAATGCTTGGGGAACTAGACCCTCGAGGTTCTGTCACAGGTACTGTGCCGTGGTAAGGGGCCAGAATCAGAGGCTCAGAGATCTGAGGATCGTCCTTTTGCTCTCTGGTTTTGCAGAGGGCCTTAGACCCAGATAGGGCTCCTATAGGGCTGACTCTCTGGAGTTCTGGTAGAAAAGCTGGGGTTGGACTGGGAGCTGGCATTGCTGGCCCAGAGCCTTTTGGGTGCTTATTTTGTTTCATTGTCCTCAATGGGGACTCAAACCTAGCCTGGACTCCCAGAGGGCTAGAGGGGTACAGTGGGGAGACAGAGGGTGACTCTGAATTATGTTGATGGAGTCTGGGGTGCCATACTTTCCCCCTGCCAGCCTCTGATGAGGATAAGCACTTCGGGGTTCTGATTTCTTGGAGTTCAGGCTGTGGGTGCAGGGCTTGATCATCAGACACCCAAAGAATCCCTCTCTCCTGTGTAAGCCACTGTTTGTGTGCCTCACCACCAGATAGGTTTCCATTGTAGTCCGTAGGCAAGGGCTTACGATGGAGCGATAGAGGTGGGACAGGAGAGGAAGATGGAGGTGGAACTGGCTGAGCATCAAGGGTCCTCCCTTCCAGGTCTTCCCTAGTATGGGCTTCATGGATAGGAAGCTGGGCTGGGGAGCAGTAATGGAGAAACAACAGTTTATACCTAGGCAGGAGAAGCTTGTTGAAGACAGAAGAAGAAACAGACAACTTCAGGGGTGAGGAGCTGTCTGAGCTCAAAAAGACAGTCTCCAGGGACTCACTGTGCTGAGAGGGGAGACTGTAAAAGAGCTGGCATTTTCTGTGCTGCAGGCAGCTCCCTGATGCGTTCCTGTTTCTTACAGGTAAGTTGGTAGGGATCTGGAAGGTGGGGAAGGATCTGAAGGAGCTTGAGGGCTGTGGGAGTATTTGCTCTGCTGTCCCCGTGGCCTCGGGGAAGCTCTCAGAACCACAGGATGGCTGGGCTGGGGCTGCACTGCCTTGATCTCCAATGGGAGCTTCTTTGGGAGTCCAGCACGGTTTCACTGGATCCAGAGATGGTGACTGGTCTTCCTCATGTCGCCCCTCTTTTCTTTCTTCTTTCTCCTTGGACTTTTGCTTCTGCAGACGATCAAAGAAAGCAAAATCATACAAAAGCGGTAGGCCCTGGGGAATAAAGAAAGATCCTCTCAGGCACTCAGAGACGCAAAGAATACCATGAAGTCCTCACTTTCTGCTCTGTCTCCAAAGTGAACAATGTCTCACCTAGCCTCACATCTCTCTCTGCTCAGCAGTCACCCAGCTCCCCACCCACTACAAATGGTCATAACTTAGTCCTCATGTGGAGATCAGTATTTCCTTACCCAACCCTACATCTACACCAGGTTTCAAACCTTTTGTCTAAGGACAGTTAGTCTGAAATCTAGTGCCCTGTCTGGGGCCATGTTCATACCAATGACCCCTCACAAAGCCTCACATATAGTGTCAACAGTCATTCAGCCAGCTGTCCATCCTTGGTCAGTCACCCACCTTGACTTTCATCCTGTCCCCAGAGCACCAGGACTCACGCTGTTGCCATCTTTGAATCTGCCAAACCACGAACAAGAAAAGTATCACCAGATAGCCTGGACTGTGGAGGCAGCACTGGCCACAGTGGCTGCAGGCCAGAGCATGTGTCAGGGGGCCCCAGAGGAATCCCATCTCCTCTGCAGCTCCAAGCAGATCTTCAAGCAGCCAGTGCATTTTCTTCAACCTAGTGGCAGTTTATCCTGAGGTCCCCATTGCATCACAGAATAAAGAACTCCCATCCCCCACACAGGCCCAGGCCTAACAGTCTTCTCCTTGAATGCCTCTCTCATATTTCATACAATGGAATCTGGGTCATCCCCTTTTGACTTTTTGTTGTTTTTTGTAGTACCAGCTGGTTGAACCACGGCCATTTACATCCCAGGCAGTATTCTATCCCTGAGCTGTATCTTCAACCTTTTTTAAAAAAGTTTGAGTGTGTAGACTGGTACAACCACTGTGAAAATCAGTGTGGAAATTCCTCAAAAAACTGGGATTAGAGGTCCCATTCCACTCAGCTATTCCCCTTCTTGGTATTTTTCCAAGAGAATTAAAAACATACCAAGCAAAGGATGTGCAACCATGTTTATAACAGCACAATTTGTAATAGCTAAATCTGGAAATAACCCAGGTGCCTATTAACCGAGGAATGGATAAAAAAGATGTGGATTTTTTATATAATGGAGTACTACTCAGCCATAAAGAAGGATAAATTTGAAACTTTTATAGGTAAATGAATACAACTTGAGGCCATAATCATAAGTGAAATAAATCAGACCAATAGGTGTAAAAATTGTATTTACTTACTAGTGTGAGAAACTGAACAAGTAAATAGGATCCAAAATATCTAATAGATATTGTGAACTGGGAAGAAACTGTTCAAAAGAAAAGACAAACTGTGATGGGGAAAAGGGGAAAAGAAGAAAGAGAAAAAGAAAAAAAATATGTATACACAAGATAGTTAAGACAGTTACACAGCTGACTTCTCTTTGATCCTTGAAAAGAATGTTTTGTGCTAATGTTTAGACCAAATATCATACCTATATCCTGTACTTTGAATAACTACTAGGAAGACAACAATACACAGTGTATCAACTATTATAACTGTCCTACTAACCTGTTTTGAAACTTGGTTTCATTGTTTATTTATGTTTTTTTCTCTTTAAAAAAAAGGTTAAGAAAGGGTCTCACAGAATTGCCCAGATTGGACTTGAACTTGCAATCCTCCTGCCTCAGCCTCTTGAGTATCTGAGAATAGAAGTGTGCCCACCTGTGCCCACCCTGTTTTGTCTTGCCAGTGTCAGAATTATGCTTCTGGAATTATGATTAAAGGCAGGAATTCTAACATTGAACTACCTTACTGCAATCCTAGCTCTACCACCTCCTACCAGTGAAAACTCAAACTACTAAATTTTTCCATGCTTCAGTTTTCTGATTTATAAGACTGATAACAGGGATGATATCAGAACCTCCAAATATGATATAAGAAATATAAAATATGAAATATGATATATGAAATATAACTCCCAAGTTGTTGGATGTCTGATGAGCCAAGTTTGTGGTCTTTAAAAATTGATAAATTCTAGGAACAGTGGCGGTCAAGAGTAGGAAGATATTTATTGAGAGATAGAAGGCTTCCTCTCTGAGGAGCAGGAGGGGTCCCAAATGAGTAACTGAGGATCCCACTTTATAAGGAAATTTTATAGAGCAAAACCTGTGTGGGTAAAATGTAGTTTACAGCTATGATCAATGATTGTAGGTATAGCTGCTTAGGTAATATTGATCCAATGGGGAAGCAAGTCACATATGAGGGGGCATAGAAAGATCAAAGAACTTCTCCGGTAGGTGATGGATGCCCATTGGGGTGACTGATGCCTATTTAGACTGCATTAGATCAGGTGTTATCACTTATCTCATCTCTTGGGGAGTATCTAGGCCCGGTCCTTTGTTGTTATTTTAAGGCCTGGCCTCCAACTGATGCATCTTGGCCACATTCCTGGTGTACTTTCATTTTTTTGTCCTGACTCCCTGGAGGACCCAGCTCTACCTGATTGCCTCTGATATTTGTACCTCACTTAGCTGTCTGTAATGTTCCCAGACTGGGTTCTTGCCTGGAAACACCTCCAACTGGAATTTAGTTTCTCAGTTTAATTCTTTCCTTTGACCTTGAAGCAACTTATGAATAACATTTAGGTTCTTAAGGTTAGCATTATTATTTTTTTTTTATTTTAAAGATAGTAAAATCCAACAAAACATAACAGAACAAAGTCAATCAAAACAAAGCAGTAGAACTGGTACAGAACTTCAAAGAAAGATACTATGAAAACAATAGCTACTATAGTATATCTTGTTATTTTCAGAATAGTTGACCATTCCATCAGGTATAGTAAAATCAAACCGAAAACAAAACACAATAAAACCAATAAAAACAGAATATAAAATAAAGCAAAAAAGAGATTAATCAGAATAAGGCAAAACAGTGAGAACAATATTGAGCCTTGAAGACAAGACAGAAGAGAATCCCCCATATTTGCTGCATTGCAAACTGTCATCTTCCCAAGAGATGCTCAGACTGCCAGCCCCAGGCCTGCAAAATCAACCAAACAATACAAGTATTTAGTTGCTTTATGTACCTTAGTTGTTATCATCTTAGCCAGTCCTCCAAACCAGCAGGTTGCTTGGTGGGGTGTGGGGTGGGGATGTCCTTGATTCTTAGCCCGCACACTGGTAGGTGTACAGGAGGCCCATCTTTCTCTTCCTGGAGTCCACAGCATTAGATTTATAAATTTCTAAAAGAAGTTAACAATCTTCTTCCACTTATTCTCTAGATCCCTGCCCCTGTCTGATGAGTTCAATCGTATTTGTCTTGCTTGGATTATCCGTTCACTCATAGCAAGATTCCATGAAAAGAAGTCTCATAGTTACTAGAAATCTTCATAAATTCTAAGAACAGAAGTTTCTGGTCTTTAGGATAATGAATTTGGGACTCTTTTAACTCTAGGTCCTTTCTTGCCACAACCCTTGATTCTTCTCTGGAGGCAAGACCTAATATGAAGCCCCCAGCTCGTAGGATACTGTCCTGAAAGATTTCAGGTGCATCCTTCAGTGAGGAGGCTTCTGCACCCATCCTCCTGCAGGAAATCCTGTTAACAAAAATGATAAATCATTTTAGGAGACAATTCTCAAATGGTGTGTCAGATTTCAGACTTATGTTTTAGTGAGAGAAAGTCTACCAGGTCATCCCTCACACAAAGAGACCCAAAGCAGGAGGCTACAGCAGCACTGTTACACCAAGAAACCTGTGCAAACAAGTGACTCTTCCTAGATGCCAAGAACTTACATTTCAGGCCTGGCTAAGCCCCAGACATTTTAAGGAGATGACCAACAATTTTTATTCTCCATGTAATGTGAAAATGCTAATTTCACTTGATAAAGAGAAGGGCTAAAATAGTATTCTTCATTCTTATAACAGTAGAAATGTAGGAGTGTGAAATTTGTAATGTTATAGGCAAATTATGCATGAAATGCAAATATCACAGCAGAGGGAGCTGAGTATCCAGAAGACAGCTAAAATTCTCTGAAATGGTTACAATAGCTAGACAATTTAGGTAACTAAGGGGCCCCAGTGTAAGGGAAGAAAAGAGTTTAGTAAGAAAGAATGTAGAGGGAGAGGGCGGCACGGTGAGGTTTGTGATGTCTCCTCAGCTCTTCTCAGGAGGCTGTTCACAGATTTGAATATTTACAGTAGTAAATTTTCCTACAGTGCATGTCGTTATGACCTAATTTAACAATTATCTTTGGAGGCTAGGGCTGATACAGACTGCTGCTTATGATGACTGTGACAATTTGAAGACCTGAGCATCTGCAAATCTGATTGCTTCAGTCCACTGGATTCTAGTGGACTGAATAGAATGAATTTCATTCATTGGTTTGCTTGTGGCAGGACCCTTCCCCAGGTGTGTGACTGGGCCCCTCCCAAGGGAATTCAGTAGCGAGGGGGAGGCTTCTCAGAGTCAAAAAAGACAACACATTTCAATTAGTTCCTAGATATTCATGTGTAGTTTTAGCACTGCTCTCTAGCACAGTTTGTACCCAATCAGGGCTGTAGTATGTTACTATGTTATCATTTATGGGAGACAAAGACACAAAAATTGAATAAAAGTCAAAACTCTTCCATGTTAGGGGACTCAGCCTTTTGAGTATTAACCCACTGAGTGCCCTGTGCACACAGATGAATGCTACTTCCTGGGAAAGCCTCGGTGTCCCACCTCTCCGCAAGAATCCTGCTACATACTCGTCCCGTTCTTTCATATTTTCCATAAATACTTATTGGACAACAGATCCTGTGGTAGGTACTGGAAATAAAGCAGCACAGAAAACAAATAAGGAAACCCACATACTTGGGATTTATATCTTGTGGTGGAGATAGCTAAGCACATTATTTATTTATTTATTTATTATTTTAAACAGAAAAAAAGTAAGAAATTAAAGTAAAACAGAATTCCACAACAGGTCAATAGGAGAGTAATAATAATCAGCACATTGCATACTGTTATATTCACAGTGGTTGTTTAGAGTATAAGATATAGGCATGAAGCATTGTCCAGAAAATTATTAGCACAAAACTTTCCCTTCAATGAATCAAGAGAAATCAGCTATATGACTATCTTTTTTTTGTTATGACTGCTATACTACTTTCAAAAGAACATTTCACATTTAAAAAAATCTGAAAATGATCCTGTGAAAACTACTTTTCACTCAAAATTCTTTTTCTTTAACTATCTTGACTAATTTTTTATGAACATACATAAATTTTCTTTCAGTTTGTCACACAAGTGCAACAATATGATGGTTACATATGTGTGACTTATTTAGTTCACTGAGAAGTATATTTTCAAGGTGCATCCATTTAAGAGTGAAAATGTCTAGTTTATTGTTCTTTATAGCTGAGTAGTATTCCATTATACAGAAATTCCACATCTTTTTTATCCATTGCTTAGTCGAGGGGCATTTAGGTTGTTTCCAAGATCTGGCTACTATGAACTGTGCAGCTGTAAACACAAGTCCATATATATTGCTGTGGTATGATGTTTTTAATACTTTTGGGAAGATACCCAGAAGGGTACCAAATGGGACCGCCAATCCGAGGTTTTTGAGGAATCTCCACACTGGTTTCCACAGTGATTGCACCAGCCTGCATTTCCACCAACAGTGGAGAAGAGTACCTTTTTCCCCACAGCCCCTCCAGCATTTATTATTGGTTGACTTCTTAATACTAGCCATTCTTTCTTGGGTGAGGTGGAATCTCAGTGTACCTCTTGTTTGCATCTCTCGAATGGCCAGTGCTGTTGAACATTTTTTCACATATTTATTTGTTGTTTGTACTTCTTCATCTGAGAAGTGTGTGTTCATCTCAGATGTCCATTTTTGGATTGGGTCTTTAAATCTTGGAGGACTGAGTTTTTTAAAGTTCTTTATACATTCTTGATAGTAATCCTTTATCTGAGGGACAGCTGGCAAACATTTTCTCCCACATTGTGGGTTGTCTCTTCACTCTGTTAGTGGTTTCTCTTGCTGTGCAAAAGCTTTTCAATAGGATGAGATCCCATTTGTTGATTCTTTGTGATAGTTCCTGTGCAATCTGACTTTTATTCGTAAAGTCTTTGCCTACACCAATGTCTTCAAGAGTTTTACCTATTCTATCTTCCAGCAGATTTGACATTTCTGTTTTGATATTGAGATCTTTAATCCATTTTTTTAATTTTTAATTTTATTTTAAAGATAGTAAAATCCAACAAAAGACAACAGAACAATCAAAACAAAGCAGTAGAACTGGCAAAGAGAGATACTATGAAAGCAATAGCTACTATAGTGTATCTTGTTATTCTCAGAATAGTTGAACATTCCATCAAGTATAGTAAAAACAAACCAAAAACAAAACACAATAAAACCAATAAAAACAGGATACGAAATGAAGAAAAAAAAAGAAAAGAAACGAAAATTAATCAAAATTAAGCAAAACAATGAGAATGATATTGGGGCTTGAAGACAAGACAGAGGACAATCCCACATATTTGCCACACTGCACAATGTCATCTTCCCAAGTAGTGCTCAGACTGCGGGCACCAGGCCTGCAAAATAACCTAATAATACAAGCATTTTGTTGCTTTATGTACCTTAGCTGCTATGAACTTAGCCAGTCCTGTGAGCCAGCAGGTTGCTTACGGGTGCCGGGGGGAGGGGAAGGTCCTTGATTCGCAGCCCGCGCGCTGGTAAGCCTATGGGACACACATCTCTTTCTCTTCCTGGAGTCTGCGCAGTTGTGCACACTCACCAGGGAGGCAGGCGGGCTTTCTTCTGGTTGCTGCCTCTCTGCCCAACATGGAGGGTTCTCAAAAGGTGCATCATTCTCTCCCTGGGGTCCGTGCGGTCACGCACACTCACAAGGGAGGCAGGCGAATTTTCTTCTGGCTGCTGCCTCTCTGCCCAACATGGAGGGTTCTCAAAAGGCACATCGTTCTCTCCCTGGGCTCTGTGCAGTCGCGCACACTCACCAGGGAGGCAGGTGGGTTTTCTCCTTTAATCTATTTAGATTTTAACTTAGTACAAGGTGAAAGATATGGGTCCAGTTTTAATCTTCAGCATGTGAAAAGCCAGTTTTTCCAACACCATTTATTAAAGAGGCTATCTTTCTTTCAATGAATGTGTTTGGCACTTTTGTCAAAGATAAGATAACTTAGTGTGTCTGCAGTTGTTTCTGCATCTTCCAATCTATTCCATTGATCTTCATGTCTGGTTTTTTTTTTTGCCCATACCACACTGTTTTTATCACAGTAGCTTTAGAGTATAATTTCAGGTCAGGAATTGTGATGCCCCCTGTCTTGTCTTTGTTGCCCAGGATTTCCTCTGCTATTCTAGGTCTTTCTGGTTCCAGGTGAATTTTAGGATTGTTTTTTCTAATTCTGAGGTATGCTATTGGAATTTTGATTGGGATTACATTGAATCTGTATAACAGTTTTGGAAGTATGGCCATTTTCACTATGTTGATTCTTCCTACCCAAGAGCACAGAATATCTCTCCATTTTCTAATATCCTCTTCAATGTCCTTTTTCAGAGTAGTATGGTTTTCAGTATAGAGGTCTTTTACATCTTTCATTAGATTAATTCCTAAATATTTCATTTTTAAGATGGTATTGTAAAAGGTATTATTTCTCTAATTTCTCTCTCAGTAAGATTGATATTTGTGTACAAGAATGCTATTGATTTTTAAGTATTAACTTTGTAACCAACTACATTGTTAAATCTGCTTATTAAATCTAGAAGTCTTTTGGTGGAATTTTTGGGATCTTCTAGGTAGAGTATCATACCATCTGCAAATAATGCTAGTTTAACTTCTTCCTTCCCTATCTTTATTCCTTTTATTTCTTTCTCTTGTCTAATTGCTCTGGCTAAAGTTTCCAGGACTATGTTGAATAAGAGCGGAGACAGTGGACATCCTTGTCTTGTTCCTGATTTTATTTATTTATTTATTTATTTTTTGCGGCACCGGGGATTGAACTCACAACCTCACGCCTGCCAGGGCAGGCACTTAAGGCACTGAGCCAAACTCCCAGCCCTGGTTTTTTGAGGCAGGGTCGCACTATGTAGCTCAGGCCGGCCTTGCACTCGAGTTGTAGCTCAAGCCGGCCTTGAACTCACAACGCTCCTCCTACCTCAGCCTCCCGAGTGCTGGGATTAAAGGCGTGCGCCACCACGCCCGGCTATTGTTCCTGATTTTAGAGTGAAAGCTTTCTGTTTTTGTCCATTTAGTATGATGTTGGCTGTCGGTTTGTCATAGATGGCTTTTATCAGACTGAGATACAGACCATCTATTCCAATTTTCTGTAGAGTTTTCATCATGAATAGGTGCTGGACTTTGTCAAAGGCTGTTTCTGCATCTACTTAAATAATCATATGATCTTTATCCTTGGCTCTGTTAATATGATGTATTATATTTATGGATTTACGTATGTTGAACCATCCCTGCATCCCTGGGATGAATCCCACTTGATCATGGTGTACAATCTTTTGATGATTTGCTGCAGTCTGTTTGCCAGTATCTTAATGAGGATTTTTGCATCAATGTTCATTGGGGAGATTGGCCTGTAAATTCTCTTTCTTAGTTGGATCCTTCTCTGGTTTTGGAATCAGTGTAATGCTTGCTTCCAGGAATGAATTTGGGAGGAAATAATTTAAATTAAGATAAGTATGTTGAAAATAAAGCAGTATTAATTTTTTCCCATGGACATCCTAAACCAAATCATATATTCAAAATCCAGTAATATTTTCCTATAGTCATTTCCACCCATGTAAGCCCCACATGAAAAAGGGACATATGATAGAACTCACTCCAGAGAAGATGAAATGAAAGGAAGCACTTAGGTTGAGAGTAGAAGTATGGAGGTGGGAGGAAGCAATGGAAATGGGGAGAATGGTGACCTGAGATCCTTTGAGTTTGGTGGCACTGTAAATGCTTAGAAATTCTATGTTTTGTCATGGAGGTGGGAAGGGGAGAGGGAGATAGCAAACTGACAAGGCAAATGTTTAGGAAGAACTCCCCACTAATTTTGAGTTCCCTGTGGTCTGTATAGAACTTCAAAATTTTCTGTGTGGCCGCATAGTATTGAGAGGACATCTAGACCAACAGATTCCTTAGCCATAGAGCAAGAGATGACAGCAGTAATGAAGGTTGGTGCCCCCAGAGTTTTGGTGGTAGTGTTTATCCATATCTGTGTAAGTTTCAGGACAGATGTAGATGAACAGCGGTGAATTTGAGGTAAGCAGGAGACAGCTCAATTGGAGTTCACCAGAAAAAGATAGCAGGTAGACCAGCTGCACCAAAGAAAAAGTAGCAAACTTCCCCTTATACGAGACACTGTGCTTGAGTAGGAGGAAGGAGAAGAACACATCTATGAGAGCTGAATTTTGAATTAAAGCTTACCAGAAAGATCTATCTCACATGAAAAGATCAAAGGGAAAAGGAAAATATAAAAAGAAGCCTGGGCTGCCAGGAGGTTTGGCTCAATGGCTTAAGCACCTGTCTGGCAGACGCGAGAGGAAAAGTTTGGCTCACAAGAGTTTTTTGTTTGCTTTTGCCACAAAACAGAAGCATAAAGTTTGTTGATTGATTGTTTTAAAATATAAGTTTCATGACATCACACCTCTGTTTAAAATCTTCTAATAGCCTGGCAAGCATGAGGTTGTGAGTTCAATCTCCAGTACCAAATAAATAAATAAATAAATAAAATAAAAATAAAAAATAAAATCTAATAATTTTCCATTGCATTTAGAATGAATCTTTAAGAAGCCCTTTGGTACATATATTATGATGGCAGCAGTTGTTTATGTTGGCCTTAGTTGACTTAAAAATTATTTATTTTGGAGGTCACATATCTGAGTCTTTTTTTTTTTTTTAAAGACCAGGTCTTGCTATGTAGTGTGGGCTGGCCTTGTGCTTCCTCATGTAGCCAAGACTGTCCCTCAAAGTCTCAGTGATCCTCTTGCCTCAACATCTAGAGTACTTGGATTACAGGTGTGCACCACCACGCCCAACAGTATCTGGGTCTTATTAATCTCCTACTAGCTTTGCTATCGATCATACCTCCGACATATAGGTTATGATGATAGTAGTTGCCTATGTTACTTTATAGGGACCCAAAGCCATTATTGCTGGAAACCCTGAAGCTTCTTCACTTGGGCCTGTGGATCTCCAATGGGTGACTGGAATGGGATGAAAAGACTTGGCGTATCTACGTTCTTCCTTTTTCTTCCCCTCCTCCTTCTCCTCCTCCTCCTCCTCCTCCTGCATTTTTTTTGGCCACGGAATACACTTGTGCTGCCAACATTCACCATTCAAGTTCATTTTTTACTTTGCAACAATGAATGGAAAAAGATTCTCATGGGGGGAGGTCTCCCTTTCCAAGAAGGATGACAAATTATTAGTAACAGTTTGCCTGGTGAAAGGCTGGTCTGCACTTCCAAGATAGTGCCTTGAATGTTGCATACTCTGGAAGGGAAGAACACTGACCTTACATGGCAAAAGGCAGAAGGGCAAAGAGGGCTGAATCCTGCATGAGTCTTTTTTTTTTAAGACCCTTATTCTGTTACCAGCTGCTCAGGTCCATAAACTTGCTGCTCCACAACAAACTGTGGGAGGCCATTTTGGTGAAAGAAAAAGGCTTTACTCAAAGCTAGCTCCAAGGAAATGGAAGGCTCTCAGACTACTACAAATTGCCACCTTCCTGTGTCCAGGTGCACAGAGATCTTTTGATAATAAGGAAGAGAAATGAGACGGAATACAATGGGACAACAGACAACCACACTTGTTTCATCCCTTATGGTTCTTTTCTTCTTCCTCCCTTCCCTTTATATTTATCTTCATTTATTTCCATCCTATTTCACTATCACATTTGCAACATCTGAGTACTGGGGGAACACATTCAAACCATAGTATTCCACACTTGGCCTTCCCAAATTTATATCCTTCTCACACACAAAATGCATTCACTTGATCTCAATAGCCCCAAAAGTCTTTAACCTATTCTATCATCTACTCAAAAATCTAGTAGAGATTCTCATTTAAATAATGTATTGGTGAGACTCAAGGGTGTGTTTCATCCTGAGGAAAATTGCTCTCATCTGTGGGTCTATGAGATCAATGAAATATGTATTTCCAAAATACCTTAGTGAGACAGGAATAGAATAGACATTTCAATTTCAAAAGAAAGAAATACGAAGACTAGGCTGGTCCATTAACAGAACAAAGGGGCCAACTTTTATGGGATTTGCTGCAGTGGACTATGGTCTGGTTGGTTATTATCTCAGTTCTGGTTCTACTAGGTGGCTCCAGAAAAGTCTTTATTTCTTGAGGATAAGTCTGGTTCCCACGAGATGATTTCTTCCTTCACCATACTCCAATCTTATTAAGGATTCATGAATAGGTACTATACATCATGTGATTCATGAATAGGTACTATACATCATGTGTGTAATTAAGATCAGAGTGAATTCCAGGACAAGCCTGCATGTTGAGACCCCCTAAGATGACACAGCACCCTGTCAATCATTCCTATCGATCATATCTAGAGATTCAGAGAATGAACCTAGATTGAGGTGTATATCCTTACCCTTGGGGCATCCTAGCAATTTTGTGTTAAAGAAGCATATTGAAGGGTGCATAAAATCCATGCCTATTCTTTAGAAGTATTTCTATTGATGAGTTATTAATTTTATGAGTTTTGTTATATTAAATGATGAGTACTTAACAGGAAAAAATATCAAAAAATAAAGTATTAGGTTTTTAATATTTTTTGAATGTTTATAAAAAAGTATCAAAATTTTCAATTGACTTTTTTGATTTCAAAGTCTAAAAAATAACAGAAGCAAATTCTTATATGAACTACAATGAAAATGCCAATATAACTCTGCAACAAAAATAATCTTTACTTCAATTGTCCGTCTTCACTAATGGCAGTCCCCACTCATGACAACTGCACATTCCATACACGAGTCTCACTTACACTGACAACACACGTGTTTAGTTTTCCTGTCTTTTTTGTAGAATATACCTTACATCTTGGTAGTCTTGAAGTTTTGTTAGGAGCTTCTTACTATACTGTAAAATATGCACTTAGGAAAATAAGATATCAATAAAATAAAATATCAAATATGTAATGAGTGCTTAGAATAGATACCAATATTTTCCTATCAGCTGTGTACTTGCTTACAAAACCCCAAAGATAACATCAGAAATAAATATCTATGTGATCAACAATGTAAATACAAACAAAAGTTTACTACAGAATAATCTTTGCTTCCATTGTCACCCCCAAGGCAGTCTTCATACACGAGAACTGCATGTTCCGTGGACAGTATCACTTGAACTGTTAGCACATGCTTTGTTTTCCTGCCCTTTTTAGTAGGGCACAGCTGACATCGTCTTGGTTTTCCTGTTATCATAGTAGGTCTTTGTGATGTTGCACCTGCCTGTTCACCTGTCAGCTCACCAGTGTGCTTCACAGTTTTTTTCGTGTAGTTTCCTGTGTAAAAATATTTTGACTTTCCTCTGTTGTAAATGATCTTTCATGAGTTCCCCATCCCAATCCTCTAATAAAATTTCTTCATGATATTTGGCACTTATTTTCTTTGTAAACTATCAAACTATTTATGCCACACATGTTTAGGACCAAGTGAAACACAACCATTGGCCATCACTTTGTGTTTCGAGGAACATCATAGTTGCTGCATAACTCATCAATGATGTCTACTCCCCATCTGGTTTTGTTTTAAAAAGTTTCCATCCCAGGTTTCAATTTCGTTGAGATTTCTCTGTCAACTTTTCCATCAAGGTGCAATGTTAACATCAGCAATACCGGTTTGTTTTTCTTTGCCATGTAGGAGGCCAATGTTATATCTTTCTGAAATTCAAAGATTGTACTGGACAATTTTCTGTCTTGAAATTGCAACATTTCATTGGGAATTTCTGCTTTGTTATTGTGTACAGTGCCTATGCTGGTCAACTTGTGCTCTATCAGCAAATGTAAAGTCAGTCTGAAACTGGTGAGCCAATTGTTGAATATCACTTTCCTATTAGTTTGGGAGATGGGAGCAACAAATCTGTTAGCAACATTATTTGGCTCATTACCATACAAATACAGACATGGTAGCAAAGTTCCAGAATAATTTCTAAATTTAAAGTATATGTCTTTGTGTCCTAGAATACCAAAGGTGATTCTGGGCAACAAAGGCAAGGCGAGGGCAGCACAATCACTGACTTGAAATTCTGCTACAAAGCTACTGTGATAAAAAACAGCATGATGCTGGCAAAAAAATAGACATGAAGATCAATGGAACAGATTAGAAGATTTAGAAACAACCCTAAACATACTTAGCCGCTGGTCTTTGATACAGATGCCAAACACATTCACTTGAAGAAATATAACCTCTTTAATAAATGGTAATGGAAAATCCGGCTTTCCATATGCCAAAGATTAAAACTGGACTCTTATCTTTTACCATCCACTAAACTAAAATCAAAATTGATCAAAGATCTAAATATTCAAACAGAATCACTAAATCTGCTGAAAGATAGAGTACATAAAACTCTTGAAAACATAGGTGTAGGCAATGACTTTTTGAACAAAACCCCAAATGCACAGAAACTATCACAAATAATCAACAACTTTTTTTTTTTTTTTTTTTTTTTTTTTGCGGCACCGGGGATTGAACTCACAACCTCGCGCCTGCCAGGGCAGGCGCTTAAGCTGCTGAGCCAAACTCCCGGCCCTAGTTTTTTGAGGCAGGGTCGCACTATGTAGCTCAGGCCGGCCTTGCGCTCGCGTTGTAGCCCAAGCCGGCCTCGAACCCACAATGCTCCGCCTACCTCAGCCTCCCGCGTGCTGGGATTAAAGGCGTGCGCCACCACGCCCGGCTAATAATCAACAACTTTGATCTCATCTTATTAAAAAGCTTCTGCACAGCAAGAGAAAGCACCAACAGAGTGAAGAGACAATGCACAGTGTGGGAAAAAATTTTTGCCAACTGTCTTTCAAACAAGGGACTACTACCTAGAATAAATAAAGAACTCAAAAGGATCAGAACTCTCCCCAACTCAAACTTAGAGACCTAATCCAAAAATGGGCATCTGAAATGAACGACTACTTCTCAGATGAAGAAATAGAAATCGCAAATAAATATATGAAAAAAATGTTCAACATCTTTGGTCATTTGTGAAAAGCAAATTAAAACAACTGTGAAATTTCATCTCACCACAAAAAGAACGCCTATAATCAAGAAATCAAGCCGGGTGTGGTGGCGCATGCCTTTAATCCCAGCACTCGGGAGGCTGAGGTGAGAGGAATGTTGTGAGTTCGAGGCCGGGTTGGACTACAATGCGAGCGCAAGGCCAGCCTGAGCTACATTGTGCGACCCTGCCTCAAAAAGCTAGGGCCGGGAGTTTGGCTCAGTGGCTTAAGTGCCTGTCTGGCTGGTGCTGGGAAAAAAAAAAATCAATCAATAACAAATGCTGGCAGGCTGTAGGGAAAAAGGGACCCTTTTCCACTGTTGGTGGGAGTGTAGACTTGGGCAACCACTGTGGAAATCAGTGTCAAGTTTCCTCAAAAAACTGAAACCAGAGGTTCCATTTGATCCAGGTATTCCCCTTCTTGGTATCTTCCTGAAAGAATTAAAAGCATCATATCATAGCAATACATACACACCCATGTTTATAGTGGCAAAGTTTGTAATAGCTAAATCTTGGAAACAGCCCAAATGCCCATCAAAGTGGTGAATGGATAAAGAAGATGTGGCTTTTTTATGCAATGGAGTACTACTCTTCCATAAAGAAGGATAAGCTTGAGACAATTCTGGGTAAATGGTTGCACCTTAAGACCATTCTCTTAAATGAAATAAATCAGACACACACGTGTAAATAACACATTGTTTCTCTGATGTAAGAAACTGAAAATGTAAGTAAGGACCAAAATGTATAACTGATATTGTGAAATAGGAAGAAAATGTTCAAATGAGAAAAGGAACAATGGAGGGGGGAGGAGAAGGGGGAGGGGGTAGGGGGGAGGGAAAAGAAGGAAGAGAAAAGAAAAAATGAGAAAAAAAGGAAAAATGGAAACAAAGCTTTTGTAAATAAGGAGGAGATGAGTGGTTGAAAAGGAATGGGGAAAAAAAAGAATCAAGTTACATCATGTACAGTTACAAATTTCTTATGATGAATGTGATCATTATGAATACCTAAAATGTACCAATAAAAAATCATTTTCTTGCCGGACATGGTGGCGCACGCCTTTAATCCCAGCACTCGGGAGGCTCAGTAGGAGGAGCGTTGTGAGTTCGAGGCCGGCTTGGGCTACAACGCAAGCGCAAGGCCGGCCTGAGCTACACAATGCGACCCTGCCTCAAAAAACCAGGGCTGGAAGTTTGGCTCAGTGGCTGAAGCGCCTGCCTGGGCAGGTGCGAGGTTGTGAGTTCAATCCCCGGTGCCACAAAAAAACAAAACAAAAAAACATTGCCTTGCTAGATACAAAGACTTTTCCCCCAAGAAAATGATTTTTTTTTTTTTTTTTTTTTTTTTTTTTTGCGGCACTGGGGATTGAACCCACAACTTCGCGCCTCCCAGTCAGGTACTTAAGCCATGGAGCCAAACTCCCGGCAAAGCAATGTTTTCATACTGTATTTTGAAGGCTTTCTTGACATATACTGCCTACAGCTACAGTGACCAGGTTTTTCATGTGCCATTGTACTGAGTTGGGCTGCTTTTACAAGAAAAATGAAAGGGAAATCTTTTTAAAAAACAAATCCTCAATGCAAGAAATTCAACCATGAACATTTCATGGGTAAAATTCACCTGGCACTGCTTTGGAGCTCCTGTACACACTTTACCATTCATCTGCCAGGTGGGTACAGATGGGTTCCTGTTTTCCCTGGGTGCAGCTACTGCGAGCCACTCCTGGATTTCACTATGGCAAATTAAATGTTTGCAGAACAGAAGCATGGTATGGGTGTGTTTTAACGCCTGTGATGCTTACGGATATATACACAATACATGGAGCATTATGTGGGTAAAAATCTCAATTTGACTGCTTGGCACAGGCGTACACACCTTGCCGTTCATAGCACCACATGGGTGAACACAAAGATTGGTTTCTGTATCCCTCAGGCACAGCTACTGAGATGCACAGCTGGCTACCTTTATGCTAAAGTCCATAATTTCATTAAAAAAGAATAGAATTGGTTATGGTGACCTACAAATAATGCCGCATCAAATTCTGAAAACCTGATTGATTTGGGAGCTGCTGTGTTACGTTGTGTGTACAGCACTTTAGCTTTCCTGTCACCCTGGCACCGCTCTTTCGTTCATGCCATATTTCCGTCAGCATGGACTTGCCCTGAGCACATCTTTCCATGAGTTTCAACAAATGTAGCTATTTTTTACTAGCCATTTGGATTGTGTGCTTAGAATTCTTTGCTCATCATATAAAGGAACCTGGAATTCATCATATAAAGGAACCTGGAATTCATCACATGGTAACACTACAATGAAGGCATCCTGGCTTTAATGAAGAACCAGATTTTTGTGGGTTTTTTTATTTTATGGAATAAAGGTAAAACAAAATTTCATAAGAAAATAATAGAAGAGTAACAATAGTTAATACATTGCATATTGTTATCTTTAAAGTAGTTAAAAGATATGGGCATATGAATCAGGTTTCTGATATTGGTAAAATTGTTTGGAATAGTGAGGGGGTAAGAAAAATTGTATACCACATTTTAAGGGGTAACAGGCCCTGCAATAAAGTCCTGGTATGTACCTGCCCTTTGTCCCCATGGTGGTTTCTGTCTCTATCTCAGTGGGGTGAAAGTCAGGTGTCTGCAGCTTTCCCATGGTGATGATTGCACACTACAAGTCTGGGATATTGGAGGCAGCCCTGCTCCCAAAGGTCTTCTAAAGTACTACCAAAATGGGGGCACTGTGGTGGCCCCATCCCTGTGGCAAGTCTCTTCCTGGACTACAAGGCTGTCTGAGCTATCCTTTGATATCTAGGTGGAGGTAACCTGGCCTCGTGGGCTGTTGCATTCTGATAGCCTGCATGGTTAGCATCACATAGATAGATGCTGCCAAACCTCATTGCCCTTTGTAGTGGCATCTTGAACTGAACCTAGGCCCATTCAAGCCACATATGGAGTGGCCAAAGAGGAATGCTGTACCTTGAAGCCCCACAGGTACCCTGGGCCCCTCCCCACAAACCATTCTGCTCCCAAGCTCTAACACTCTGGACCTACCTGGAAGGAACAAATCCAAAGATCTCTGAAGTGCCTTCAGGGTCATTTTCCTATTGTGGGGAATGGGACTTTAACTCTAATCATGGTAATTTCTTTATGAAACTGTTACTTGGACATAGTCTTGATTTCCTCTCTTAAACATATCATTTTTTTCTTTATATGACTTGACCATTCTGAGAATTTTCCAAATCTTTATATTTTGCTTTCCTTTTAATATAAATTCTATCTTTAAATGGTTCTTGTCTTTCTGCATTTTATTGTAAGCAGTTAAAAAAGTGTGCAGCATCCTGAAGGCTGTGTTGCTTAGTGTTTCTTCTGCCAAATATTCTTTATTACTCTTAAATTATGCCTCCCACAAAGTCCCAGGACAGATATAATTTGGCTAAGCAAAACCTTGTCACTTCATAACAAGGATGGCCTTTTCCCCATTTTCCAATAAGATATCCCTCATTTCCATCTAAAATTGCATCATAACAGTCTTCAGTCTCCATATTTCTACCAACATTCTGATAATTGTCACTTAAGTGATTTTTAACAAGATGAATAATTTCCTATAACTCTTCTTCTCTGTCCTCAGAATTGCTCTTAATGCTCTGCTTACAGCAATAGAGGCTTTTCCAGCCAGGCATGTGGCCTATGCCTGTAATCCCAGCATTCAGTAGGCCCTGGCAAGAAGATCTCTGTGAATTTAAGGTCAGCCTGGGATACATAGTGAGTTCAAGGCCAGTCTGAACTACATAGTGAAATTCTGCCTCAAACAAACAAACAATAAAAGGCTCTCCAGCAGTCACCTCAAAGCCATTCCAGCTGTTACCCATTACTCAGCTCCAAAGTCACTTCCACATTTGTAGGTATTTGTTACAGCAAAACCCCATTCTTGATATTGGTTTCTTAGTCCATTCTGTGTTTTTATAACAAAATATTTGAGACTAGGTGACTTATAAAGAACAGAAATTTATTTTATCACAGTTCCAGAGCTTGGGAAATCAAAGATTGAGACACCAGCAGGTTGGGTTGTTTGGTGAGGATATGGTCTCTGCTTTCAAGACAGTGCCTTAACTACTGCATCCTCTGTATGATGGAATGCTGTGTTCTCACCTTGAAGAAGGTGGAGGGCAAAAAGATCTGGATTTTTGTTTGTTTGTTTGTTTTTTGTATTTTTGAGACATAGTCTCGCTATGCAGTTCAGGCTGACCTTGAGCTCACTTTGTAATCTAGGCTGGTCTCGAACTTGCAGTGATCCTCCTGCCTCAGCCTCCCAAGTGCTGGAATTACAGGCGTGTGCCACCATGCCTGGCAGATCTGGATGGTGCATGAAGCCTCTTTTTCACAATGTCTTAATCTCATTCACAAGGAAGGAGCCCTCATGGCCAAATTGTCTTTTAAAGTCCCCACTTCTTAATACTATCACATTTGCAACACCTGAACTATGGGGCAGAAAAAATATAAATCATGGCAGTCATCTAAAGCAAGGAAGTCTGAGAAACTGTTACAGCCAAGAGGAGCCTCAAGGAGCCTACTTTTCAAGTAGACATGAAAATTAAGTGTAATATGGTATCTTGGGTGGGATTCAGAACAGAATGGGAAAACTGGGCAAAAACTAAGGAAATTTAAATAAAGTATGGATTTGAATAAATAATAATGTATTAGCAACAGTTCATTAATCATAATATGCTATATTAATATAACAGCAATAACAACAACAATAATAATGATAATAATGAGGTGGGAGATAGAAAGTGTGAAGCGTTGTGGTTTTAGGCTCAAAGCAGACAGGATGCTCCCAGTTCTTAGAGAACACAAGAGCACCTTTCTCTAACTATATTTCCTTCACATTCAGCATGGGCCCGAGAGACTTGCTCCTGCTTTCATCAAACTCCCTTGGCATCTGGCATGGGCCCAAGGAGCATGTGCTCTAAGGACTTTAGAGTAACTAGGGGTAACATCACAGCCATTTTAATATCATTAGTATTGTGGTTTTGCCTCAAGAGCTTGGGCAACCTGTTATGGTTTATACATTGTGTCAACTTGAGAAGTCTAGAAGCTTAATTAAGTAAGGCAGCAGTTCTGCATCCTGGGGTGTAGAGCACCAGCAGTTACCTATTCATTGTGTCAATTTGAGAAGGTTGGAAGTTTAGCTGAGAGACTCAGCAGGGAACCAGGGGTCTTACTTTGTATACATCCTTATCCTGTGCAAAGGAAGGCAAGGAGATTTGTGAATGCTACACCCACCCTGGGGCAGGGGGAGTGTCCTATGTACAATATAAAGGAGGAGAAGAGGCTTGCTCCTGCCCCTTTTTACTCTGGCTGCTTTTGCTTGGCTGCTGCCTTGAAGTGTTGCCTCAGCACCATGCCACCCTGCCTTGGAACCAGCTGATTATGGACTGAAACCTCCAAAAACTGTAAGCTAAATAAACCTTTCCTTCCTTCATTTTGGGTGTTAGGTGTTTTGTCTCAGCAACAAGTGCAAAGTAACTAAGACACCACAACACTTGTTCTATCAAAGGTTTGCGTAAACTCAAAAACTACCCCTCCAAATGTGAAGGTGGAGATTGACAGCTGACTGGAAAGAAGCCCAGTTAATTACAACCGTGGACCACTCCCCAAATTCTAGAAAAACAAAAGAAAAGCCAACCTGGAGCTTAATGTAGTTGCCATCTCTGAGCTGTTCATGCCCTTTGTTCTTGAGGTAGGCCTATACTTTCGTTATGGGCAGTTGCCATCGCTGGGTGCTGTGTGCTTAGAACTCTACCAAGTGCACTTGAACCTCAAACCTAGAAGAGACAAGGTACCTCTGAGTCAAATTTGCCATTAAGCTTACTTGCCGGCTCACTCCCCCTCAGCAGAGTGTACTTTCCATTTAGTAAAATCTGTTTTTCTTACTATTTCTGTGTGACCTGCTACTTATTTGTTCAGGATACAAAGACTCAAGATATTGGATGAAATAAAGAATACCTGTCTGGCAACAATGATGAAGTAAATTGTGGAACAAATGAGAGTAACTGAAATTTTTCAGCAAATTTTGTTCACTTTTTCTGTAAATTTAAACCTATTCTAAAAAATAAACTCTATTAATTTAAAAATAAGCTATGCATACTAAATACACTTAAAAGCAAATATTTGCAAAATGTTTGAAAGCCTTGAAACATTTTAATGGAACCCAGGACTGCAGAATGTATAAGAATGATTGATCTAATCAGGGTAAATGTTTTTTAGGGTAATTCAGTTTCTAGCACAGGAGTGATTATTGTGCAGGATCATATAAGATCACCAGAAAGCCTGTGCAAGTTAAAACTGCGCAAACTGATATTAATAATCAGTGGGAAAATTATTTAGTGCCCTTTCAACATTTTTTTTCATCAAAATATTAATAATTCTGTTATTGTGCCACGTGTGGTACACATATCTGTAATCCCACAGGGTCAGGAGTCTGAGGCAGGAGGATCGTAAGTTTAAGGGCAACCCAGGCAACTTAGTGAGAAACTGTCTCAAAAGGAAAAATAAAAAGGACTGGAGATGGAGCTCAGTGCAAAGGCTTTGGGTACACACACACACACACACACACACGCACACACAGAGTCTTGTTGTTGGTTACAATGAATGGGAAAATAAAAAAAGTAGTAAAAGTAATATTTAGTACACTGCAATTTAAAATATTAGAATACTGAAACTGAAATTTAAGTGGCCATTTTTTGGGGGGTACATTCAGGTTGGTCTTTCCTTACAGAAGACATTTTGAAGGTGTTTTTTAAAATTCTTTTTTATTTTTCAACATTGAGAAATTTCATAGATGTGAACAATAAAGAAAAAATCTCTATGGTTTTTCCTTATGAATCTTCTATTATTCAAAACCTTCTATGTTTTACACACAAACTATTCAGTGTTATTTTAAAAATTTCAAAATTGACAAAAACTTGCATAAAAAGAAAGGATTTTTTTTGCAATGCAATTGCATATGGCCAGTATGTATTTCTCTTTGAAAAACTATTCTTTTAAGAAAATTGTATAGTATATAGCAGAGATAATGCTGTCACACTCCCTCTGAACTAAGATCTAATAAAAACTTCTACCAATAAAAAAAAAAGTAAACCCCCATGTCTTCGTCACTTTCCTTGTTGCTGGGACAAAAATGTTCAACATTTGCCACTCTTACAGGAGGAGAGGTTTATTTTGGCTCATGTTTCAGTCCATGGTCTGCCAGCTCTGGAGCAGAAGCAGCATGGGTGAAGAGTCAAGGTGGAGGGAAGCTGCTGCAGTCGTGGTGGCCAGGAAGAAGAGAATGAAGGCAGGAGCCAAGAAAGCAGATGCATCCTTCCAGGTTATGTCCGAGTGACCACCTCTTCTGTCTCTGGTTGCTGAGACAAAATACCCAACACCCAAAATTAAAGAGGGAAAGTCTTATTTAGCTCACAGTTTGTAGAGGTTTCAGTTCATATTTGGCTAGTTCCAAGGCAGGGTGACTTGGCAGAGGGGCAACGATTCATGGTGGCGGAAGACAGCCAAAGCAAGAAAGGAAGGGGAAAGACAAGCCTAAACTATTTAAACTTTGTTAAGCTTAAGAATCTATTAATTCTTCCATATTTCCTGGATACTTAAGGTGACAGAATTTCTGAGCAAAAAGTAGAAATTTTACACAGTTCTTTAAGGGTGAATTCTACGAAATGTATTCCTTTATCACTAGGGTTAAACTGAACTTTGTAGGTTGGGAAAATAAAATTAAGTGAACTACTGCCTTTACTTAGGACACACATGATTTCTTGCATTTATTCTGTTTGGGATTTTTGAATCTGTAAAGTTCTAACTTTAATTAAATTTGGGTAGATTTCTGTCATCATTTCTCCAAATATATTTTCTGCACTAGTGTTTTTCTCTTCTGTAATTTCACTGACATGAATATAATCCTTTTGATATTGTTCCAAAGGTCTTTATGATTGTGCTAATATTTCTTTAATCCTCTTTTCTCTGTTCTTAAACTTGAAAATTTTTATTGATCCAGATTATCTCCATTCTGCCCTGGAGACTATCAAGTGAATATTTTATTTCAGATGGTGTATTTTTAAATTTTTTTTTCTTT
>RJWM01013139.1:0-22891 GCA_004363535.1 Dasyprocta punctata | reverse complement strand
CGGGGGGGTGGGGGGGGATGGTGGTGGTGGGGTGGTGTGTGTATGTGTAGTAGTGTTTGTCCCTGATTCCAAGCCCGCGTGCCGGTGCCGCTCGGGCTGGGCAGGGGCCCCGCGAGGGGCCCTTCTTGTTCTCCTCCAAGGTCCTGGGGTCAGGACCCCGGAAGGCAGTCCATATTGAGTCCTGATCAGTGCCTGCGCCGCTTGCTGGCCCTCGTTTTTTGAGGCAGGGCCACACTATGTAGCTCAGTTAAAATTTCTATCAGGATTCTTTTTATAATTTATATCTATTTTCTGAGATTTTCTATCTCTCCGTCCATTTCAGTAAGGTTCACTATTCCTTTCTGGAGACTGGACATAATAGCTAGTTTAAAGTATTTGAATGATAATGGCAATATCTTGAGGTTGATTTCTGCCTTGATTATTTTTCATTTGGAAATTGATCATGTTTTCAAATTCTTAATATGTTCAGTAGTATATCTAGTAATTTAAGACTGTATCTTAGACATACACTAAATTGTGAGACTCTGGGTCCTATTTAAATCCTCTGGAGAATGTTGGTTGTTTTGTTTCAGCTGGAAGTTAACCTTGTAGAGTTAGACTGAAGATTTTGTGTCACTTTCTGTGGGCACTAATTCCAATAACTTTAGTTTTCAATGTCTTCACTATGCTGTTTGGGTCTGTTTCTTACATGAACTACTCAAAGATTAGACTGGGATTTAGGCCATGGCTTATATGGAAGTTCAGTTCTCAAAGCTTTTGCTATACTTCTTTTATGTGTTCTGAACATACACAGCTTAGTATGTGGACTTCTGTCAAGTCATACAGGATTTGGAGAGCCCTTGCACCTCTCTCCTCTGCAGAATTTTCTCCATATTCTTTGTTTCTCAGCAACTCCTTTCACTAATCCTTTGATAGAAAGTTGGAGTTTCCCTTATACTTGTAGCCACCAACATCATACAATTCCATGTGATTGGGTCTACCATTAGGGCAAAATGGTTATAGAGAAAGAAAATAAATAAATAAAAGGAATTTTCCCTTCATTCTTCATACCCTGGGGCTTCTTCCAGTTCCTCCATCCAGACAGACAGGCTTGTACTAAGTTCTATGTTCCTACATCACTGCTGTGGTGGATTGACAACTGGTGGTCAACTTGTAACACCCAGCTGAACCAAATCAGCATGGTACTGGGTGTGGATGGTTGGTCATTATGTTTTAAACATGAAGTGTCCCCCAAAATTCATGTATTGAGGGTTTTATCGTCAGTGCACCAGTGTTCAGAGGTAATTGGATCATGAGGGCACTATCAGGTGATTGGATTATGAAGGCATTAACTTCATCACTTAATGAGTTTGTAACTGAATGGGCTATTAGAAGACAGGGCCCAGTTAGAGGGGGCTGGTCACTGAGGGTGTGCCTTGTCCCTGGACCCTTTCTGTCTCTGTATGTGTCTCTCTCTTCATCTGCTTTCTGGTCACCTTCTACTGTGTACTTCCTACCAAAATGCTCAGCCTTGCCTCAGGCCTATAGTAATGAGACCAAATGACCATGAACTGATGCCTCTGAACCATGAGCCAAAATAAACCTTTGCTCCTTTTAGTTGTTTTTCTCAGGTATTTTGTCACAGTGGAGAAAAACTGACCAACATATTATTAGAAACAACTTTTTTTAAGAGTCAGGAATTTTAGAAAAATGGTTTGAACAATGTCAAAAAGCACAAAGAGTTTTATGTGGCCATAAGGAATTTCTATTATTTTGTACATGAAATAATTTAGTCATTTTACAGAAAAAAGACCCAAATTCCAATTTTATTCTTTTCATTCACACACATAATGACTTGCAAATAAAGAATCTAGCAATATATCTTACATATACATATATAGGTATATATAAGTACTCAAACACACAATTGATACATTTAATATTTTAATACATTATTAACATGCTACATAAAATATATCATAATACAGTTACCATTTGGGAAACCTCTTAATTTTCTTAAACATAAATTCTGATATTTGTTCAATATTTATTATAACTGAAATATTAGGAGCTGAGTAACTTCATAGAAAAGAGGTTTTCAAAGAATAGGGGTATAACTCAGTGGTTTAGTGTTTGCAAGTCTCTAAGTTTGATTTTCATCCCTAAAAAAAAAAAGAGATTTATTTTGACTCATAGTTCTGGAGTCTCAGGTTAAGGGGGGTCACATTTAATGATAACCTTTTCACTCACAGAGTCCTGAGGTGGTATAGGGCATCACATGGCAAGAAACAAGAAGTATGCTTGTGTATGTCTGTGTGTCTCTTCTGGTCTCACACCTTATAAAGCCACCAGGATGCCACTCTAATAGCTGTATCAAATCTTAATCAATTCTCAAAGGCTCTACTTCTAAACACCATAGTCAGATTAAGTTTCTACTCTCTTAATACTTTATAATTGGAATTAACAACCTGAATTTTGGAGGACAAATCTTAGCAAATATCTATTATTTTATTTTTATTTCTCTATAATTATACCTAGCATACTCAACCAATTTGTTTCAGATATTTGGGATTGTACTCAGATTCTTGTGTATGATAGGCAAGCACTCTACCATTAAACTACATACCCAATCCTTTTTAAAATTTATTTTGAGATAGTATCTGACTAAGTTGCTCAGGCTGGCCTCAAACTTGGAATCTACTTGTCTCTACCTCCTGCATAGCTGGAACTACAGGTGTGTGCTACCACGCATAGCTATTAATATCATCTTTAACTAAAATAAATGACTTTTCTGCAGACATAAGAAAAAAAGACAGAAAATCAAGAGCTATTTAGCTAGTTTGTTTCATGGGCCTCCACTACACATTGTTTTAACAAATTTGAAACAGCAAATAGTCCTCTAATGCATTTGCATATTTGTTAATGTGTATTTATGCTAAAAAATAAAAAATAAAAATTATGTCTATTAAGCAGTGTTTTTGCATCTGTTTCTTAAAAAAATTCAGGTGTTCAAAGATTATTTAAAATTATGTTCTTTGTTTAAGTTCTTAAATTTGAAGAGCTGAAAATTATAATTTTTGCCACCATATGTACCTGCGTTTGCTAGAATTGTATGAATTTCACCCAAAATTAAATCCTTCGCAAAGATATCCATGATCATAATTTCATATATATATAATATATATATATATATATTTTAAATTCAAGGCAAGTTGTGGAAAAAGTGATAGTTTACTTAATTCATAAAACCAGTATAGGAAATTTAAATCATGGGAAATTTAATTCTGGTCTTGTTAAAAGCCAAAATCTTGTGTTGCTATTATATTTCATAGAGTAAGATAAATTTTAGAGGCTTTGAATCATTCCTAATGCTCTTGTTTTGAATTTGAACCAATTCTGTTTCTTTTTATCTCATAGTAACAGGCTTCTATGTAAATACAATTTTTAATGCTCACAAGAAGAAATACTATCAGGTTAATAACTTTTAGACTTTTAAAAATTATTTAAATTGACCAAATGCATATATTTATTGAGGAATCAATGTTTTAAAATATGAATACATTATAGAATGGCTAAATAGAGCTAACATATGAATTACTTCACATACTTTTATGGTCAGAAAATATCTACTCAGCAATTTTCAACATCTTTTAGGTATATTTATGCTAGTAATTTCTAGAGTATACATTACTTTGTATTACTTTTTCTCAGTTAATCTTTAAAAGAGAGAGAACACGAGAGAACAAAACTGAGAAGGAACTGGCTTCAGACTACATGAATACTGTAAAGGGCTAATGATGTTTCTGCTGCCAGGAGAGGAAAAAAAGTCTAGATGTAGGAAAACCTCATCTTGATATATAGATATACAACAGAGAGTGGCTAGGTCTGGTTTAAACAATATGCTTGACTTTCGACAATTTTATGAAATGGTATAATGAAAAGTTGGGCCTTATTAATTCCTGAAGTACAGAAAAGGAACAAGTAACTCCTACAGCAGATAAAATCTCTCCATTTTAATCAAGCAAGAAGAAAAACTTCCTCCAGAGGATTTCTTTCCTTTATGTTCTAAGGTGCCTTTCAAACAAACAATCATGTTTATGTAAAAAATTTACCTTCTGCAATTGGGAATTGTCCCTGGTAAAACTGTGCCAGTTAGAGAAGCATACAAAGTAATATTATGGTGACAAACCACACAGGATGAAGCATTTGTTTTAGAGGAGGCACAAATAAATTTATTTATTTATTCTGAGGATGGAAGCTATGGAGCTACATCACCACTACCACCACCCTCCTTTGTGTGTGTGTGTGTGCACCCGGAATTGAACTCAGGACCTTGTGCTTGCCAGGCAGGCACTGTGCTACTGAGCTATATCCCTGGCCCTTACAAGCCCTTTTTATTTTGAGACAGAGTTTTACCAAGTTGCCCAGGCAGGACTTGAACTTATGAATTCTTGAGTCAGCCTCCCAAAGTGCTGGGATTACAGGCATATGCCATCACATACAGTTTGCCCTTCCTGTGAGCCAGTGGCAGCCAGGCAGGGCCTGGGAAGAGAAACAAGAAGCCAACCTGCACTTTCCCAGGAGCCAGCCAGCACATGGGCTAGGAGACAAGAACCACCA
This sequence comes from Dasyprocta punctata, assembly GCA_004363535.1. Taxonomy (NCBI): domain Eukaryota; kingdom Metazoa; phylum Chordata; class Mammalia; order Rodentia; family Dasyproctidae; genus Dasyprocta; species Dasyprocta punctata. Next base: position 18,292 of record RJWM01013139.1, on the reverse strand, counting down.
CCCCCATAAACAACTAGCTGGTTTGGAAGAACATAGGCTGAGTTGATAGCAACTGGGGTATAAAAACAACTTAATGCTTGTATTGTTTGACTGACTTTGCAGGCCTAAAGCCAGTTGTCTGAACCTCTATTTAGAGGATAACAATATGCAATATATAGCAACTAAGGGGAATTTCTTTCTGTCTTGCTTTTGAAATCCAATATTGTTCCCACTGTTTTGTTTTGCTTCATTTTATTGTTTTGCTTTCTTCAATGTTCTGTTTTGATTGGTTTTATTCTGTTCTGTTTTGTTTGATTTTATTATGTCTGATGGTATGGGCAGCAATTTTGAAGGTAACAAGAGACATTATAGTAGCCATTGTTGATTTCCTATTATCCTGTTTTGAAGTGCTGTATCACTTTCACTGTTTTGTTTTGATTGGCTTTGTTCCATTTTATTTAATTGGTTTTATTTTCTTTAAAATGAAATTTAGAAAATAAAGGCACTAACTTAAACTTTGTTTAATCAGTGAACAAACTGACTGTGCAGTGATAATGCAGACAAAGTCTAAAATATCTTTACAACAAGTAGTGCTCCCTCCATGAATAAAACATTTGCTTCTTGGGAATGCATAGGCTGGGTGTTAGTTCCATAACTTAGAGGAAAAGGGGAGAACTTACAGAAGGAGAAAACCCCGTGAAGAACAGGAATAGAACTGGAAGGATAAGGAAGGGTAGAAAAAAACTACACTAATTAATTAATGAATTCCAAAAAGAATTAAATCGAATAAGTAAAAGGACACATGAAAGGAGGCAGATTGCAATGGGTAAGAAAAAAAAAGCGCCTGAACCACTAAACTTTTACCAATAACTGTTCTATTATTAGAAAAAGAACTTCTGAGATCTATGGGACAGTTATCAATTATGTGAAATACAGTGGTGTGAAGCCACACAAGCTCCAAAGCAGAGGTCCCCTCTACAACATCCCACTCACACTTCTCTCTCCCTTCTTCTCTCATCTGATCCTTCCTCTCTCCTTCTCAGCCCCTCAGGACTGCATGTGCACCCACCCACAAAGACCAAAAAGTCTGTAGAGAAATTCACCCACACAGACGTTTATACCTGGAAACACATATGGTCAGGTTCAGAAGATCCATCTCCACAGTCACATCCACGTGATGCAGGAAAATCTACCCACAAGGACTTATCCACAACCTGTTTCCACACAAATACAAAATGAAACCTAAAACTTAATTGAGATCAGACATATACAAAGTAAAATGTACTTAGAGGAAAAAAAATGAATATTTCAGGAATCCTTCTGTTATCCCCACATATCATTAGACAGACACCAGCAGCTTATGCATGCTGATGCCTACATTTGGATCACTCCCTCTTCTAATTCCACATATAAAAGTTCTTTCTCTGATCTAAGTACCAGCTTACTTGAAGCTGTCTCGGATAATTTCAGTTAAAATAATCTCTCTCCTCTTTCTAGATTTATATAGCAGTTCATCTACCAGGCATACTCTCTGATACTTTGAGAATTATTAAATGAATACCTGTTGTTTGTGACTATGTAGAAAAAAACATAACTTTTAAGCTATCAAGATTCAGCTCTAGATAACATTTACCCCCTCCACCATACTTTAGTCAATAAATAACTCTTTAATAAATATCACTTTCACCTCACAGGGAGAAAACTGAGGCACACAGAGGAAGGCAGCAAACCATCAAGAAGATTATACACAATGATCAAGCTGGATTCATCCCAGGTATGCAGGAATGGTTCAACATATGCAAACCAATAAATGTAATGCACCGTATTAACAGAGCCAAGGACAGAAACCATATGATCATCTTAATAAATGCAAAAAAAAAAACCTTTTGACAAAGTCCAACACTCATTCATGGTAAAAACAAAACAAAACAAAACAAAAAAACTGCAGAAAATTGGAATAGATGGCCTTTATTTCAATCTGATAAAAGACATGTGTGACAAAACAACAGCCAACATCACACTGAATGGACAAAAACTGAAAGCTTTCATTCTAAAATCAGGAACAAGACAAGAACGTTCACTGTCACCACTGTTATTCAACATAGTTCTGGAAACATTAGCCAGAGCAGTTAGACAAGAGAAAGAAAAAGGATAGGAAAGGAAGAAGTTAAATTATCATTATTCACAGATGACATGATACTTCACATAGAAAACCTCAAAGACTCCACTAAAAGACTTCTAAATTTAATAACCAAATTCAGTAACATAGCTGGATACAAAGTCAACACTCAAAAATCAGTAGCCTTCCTGTAACCAAATGAACTCACTGAGAGAGAAATTAGGGAAATAACACCTTTCACAATAGCATTGTAAAAAAGAAAGACACCTACAAATCAGTCTAGTGAAGGAAGTAAAAGAAAGGCCTCTACACTGAAAACTACAGTACTCTGAAAAAGGAGATTGAGGAGGATATCAGAAAATGAAAAGATGCTCTATCAGGGACCTGGCCAAGATCCCCAACTGCCCTTATGAGGAGCACAGCCAAAGGATGAAATAAGAAACAGAGACAAATTTAGTAATGCATGATGGGGAACTGGGAGCTCAATGCCTCAGATGGACAGAGACAAAGATGCTCTGAGTTAGCCACTATTTATTGGGTGTATACAATAATTGGAGGGATTATTGGGGGACTCACAGGGCAGTGACCTTATGCTAATGAGGATCTTTATATGGATTAGGAAGGCGGAGGGAGATGGCAGGTTAAGAGGGATTTAGTCCTTTCCCAAAGGTGAGACCCCATTTTTATTACTACTGAGTTCTCAAGGAATCAGGATGTTGTCAGCTGTTGCATCAGAGCATCATGGAACCACTGAGGCCTCAACTGTGACCCATAGCATAGCTGGGAGGCACAAAAAGTATGTTCCTGCATACCATAGCCAAATCCACATGGCAAGGCACTAGGCTTGGACAAAGCCCTAATCACAATTTAATCATGAAATGATTTCCCCCAACAATCATATAGAATAGTCCTCCACAGTATCCCTTGCTATGGATAGGAAGAACTGATATGATGAAAATGGCCATACTTCCAAAATTATTATACAGATTTAATACAATTCTGATCAAAATGTGTATCTCACAGAATTAGAGAAAACAATCCTAAAATTTATTTGGAACTAGAAGAGACCTAGAAGAGCAAAGGCAATTCTGGGCTACAAAAGTAAGGCAGGGGACAACACAATCCCAGACTTGAAGCTATACTACAAAGCTACTGTGATAAAGGCAGCATGATACAGGCAAAAACCAAACCAAACCAAACCAAAACAAAACAAAACAAAAAAAGAAAAGAAAAAACAAAAACAAAAACAAAAACAGACCTGAGGATCAGTGGAACAGATTAGAAAATGCAGAGACAATTCCTGATATACATAGTCACTTTATCTTTGACAAAAGTGCCAAACACCTTTACTGGAAGAAAGCTAGCCTTTTTAATAAATGGTGCTGGAAAATCTGGCTTTCCACATGCCAAAGATTAAAACTAGACCTATATCTTTCACCATCCACTAAATTAAAATTGAAATGGAGCAAAGATCTAAATATTGAAACAGAAACATTAAATCTTTGGAAGATAGAATAGATAGAACCCTTGAAGACAGACATTGGTGTAGGCAAAGATTTCATGAATAAAACCCCAATCACAGGAACTATTACAAATAATCAACAACTGGGATCTCATCTTATTAAAAAACTTTTGCACAGTAAGAGAAACCACCACAGAGTAAAGAGACAACCTACAGTGTCTCTGGGAAAGAAATTTTGCCAGCTGTTCCTCAGAAAAAGGACTACTATCTATCCTATATAAGGAACTAAAAAAATCACACTCCTCCCCAAATTTAAAGACCCAATCAAAAAATGGGCATCTGCCCCGGTGCCGGAAAAAAAAAAAATGGGCATCTGAAAGGAATAGATACTTCTCAGATGAAGAAATAGAAATGGCAAATAATATATGAAAAAATGTCTAACATCATTGATCATTCATGAAATGCAATTAAGGCAAATGTGAGACTCCATCTCACCCCAGAAAGAATGGCTATTATCAAGAAATCCACCAATAACAAATGCTGAAGGGGTTGTGAGGAAAAAAGAACCCTTCTCCACGGTTGGTGGGAGTGTAGACTGGTGTAACCACTGTGGAAATCAGTGTAGAGATTCTTCAAAAAACTAGGACTTAGAGGTCCCGTTGACCCAGCTATTCCCCTTCTCGATATCTTCCTGAAAGAATTAAAAGCATCATACCACAGCAATATATGCACACCCATGTTTATAGTGGCACAGACTGTAACATAGCCAAATCTTGGAAACAGCCCAAATGTCCATCAGCTGGTGAATGGATTAATAAGATGTTTTTGTTTATTTTGTATAATGAAGTACTACTCTGCATAAAGAAGGATAAGCTTGAGACATTTGTAGGTAAATAGATGCACCTTGAGACCATACGCTCAAGCAAAATAAATCAGGCACACGTGTGAATACCGTATTGTTTCTCTGGTGTAAGAAACCCGAAGTATAAATAAGAATCAAAATGTATAATAGATAGTGTGAAATAGGAAGAAATTGTTCAGATAGAGAAGGGCACATGGGAGGGGGGAGGAGGAAAGGAAAGAAGGGAAGAATAAAAAGAATGAAAAAAGAAGGAAAAACCAGAAACAAACCTTTGTAAATAAGGAGGGGAGGAGGGGTTGAAGGGAGGGTAGCCAATGGGGAAAAAGGAAACTAGTTAAATCATGTAAGGGTACAGATTCTTTGTGATGAAAGTGATCATTATATATACCTAAAATGTACCAATAAAATATGATTGGAAAAAAAATACACTTTAAAAGTGACCAAGGCATCATTATTAAACCTAGAAATAATAAACAATAATTTCTAAATATCATTAAATATCCAGTCAGTGTTTAAATTCTCAATTGGTTTATAAATTTATTTTTATTTCTATTTGTTGGAATCAGAACACAAATACAATCCACAAATTGTAATTAATTGAAATGTCTCTTGTCTCTTCTTTACATAGATTCTGCTTCATTGCTCTCATTTTTTTCCTTAAAATTTTGTTGTTAAAGAAACTAGATCATTTGTTTACCACAAGATTCTACTAATTGCAACCCTGTGGTTTTAGCATGTTTACTTTTCCTGTATGCTTCCTGTAAACTGGAGTTGCATCCAGGAGTTTGATTAGATTTAAGTGCAATTCTTTTGAGCAAGAATACTTCACAGGCAGTGTATCTAGGTATATTCCTTTGGGATATACATAACATCTGGCTAATATTTACTATACTGGTAATATTTGGTGATTACTATATCTATTTATTCATTTTCAAAATTTCTTTTTTGAAGTTTTTGCTTTCCATGAAATCAAATTTATTGATTTTTATTTTATGGATCATACTTTTGATGTCACGTCTGAGAAATCTTTGCCTAATACAAGGTCACAGAGATTTTCCCCTATGTTTTCTTCTAGAAGTTTTTTTTAAATGAAAACCATTTATTAGCAGAGCTGCATCCAACAGAACTTTTTTACACTGATAAAGTGTTAGTTTTTCTATTCTACTGTTAATACAAAATTTCAGCAAATGCAAATGGCATTACATGAATAATTTAATAAAATGTTAATAGTAAATGTTTTAATTTTAAATATCTCTTGCAGAAAACTCTCCATTTATATATTTAATGCTGACTTTTTTTTAAAAAAAGTAATATCCTGTATTTTGTAAGAAAAAATTTTGTAGACACTAAAAAGCCCAAAATATTTTTAAAAAAGAAATGTAAATACTGTCTCTTATTCAGCTATGCTGTACAAGTATCAGCACAAGAATAGCATTAACAAAGATTTTTATAAATATTTGTAAATACTTTTTACAAATGTCCATCTTTTGTGGTCCAATGTACAGTTTACATGTAAAATTTACTATTTTAGTCATTTTAAATTTATAGTTTGATGACAATATATTTACATTGTCATGTCTCTGATTTAGTTTGCATTAATATTCATGTATAGTGAGAGAAATGGATTGACACAAATCACTTTTGCATACTGATATGAGTTGTTCCAGAGTCATTTGCTGATGGGATTAACCTTTTCTCACTAAACTGCTTTTGCACCATTGTCAAAAATCATTTGTCTATATATGTGTAGGTCTATTTATGGATTCTCTGTTCCAGTCCACTGGTCTATTTGTCACTCTCTATGCCAGCACTGCACTGTTTCAATTACTACATCTTTATCGTAAGTTCTGAACTCAAATATCAACTTTAGTCTTTTTTTCAAGATCATGTGCCAGCATCTGATGAGGGCCTTCTTACCTCATCCTCATGAAGCAGAAGGTGGAAGGACAAAAGGGGTTGAATGCTGTGCCCCCATATGGCAGAAGAGAAGGAACTTATTTCTATAGTCTTTTTTCATAGTAACATAAACATCTTCCAACACTGCTGAGTTGAAGATTAACTTTCACCATACAAATTTTGAGGGAACACATCCAAAGGATGAAAGTCCATTTCATCTAAATTGTCAATTTTTACACAATTTTCATATTATGAATATATTATCTTTTTAATACCTTTGGAATTTGTGATAAGTTACCTCTCTCATTCTCAGCATTGGTAATTTGCCTCTTCTCTCTCTTTTTTTGCCATAACTTCTGAGAAAATGAAGGACTCTGGCCTTGATGAGGATCCCATTTCTGAGCTGCAGTCTTTGGCTAGATGTAAACCATATGCAAATTTCTTTACCAGGTTCCTTGGATCCGTAGGGTGCCCATAAGTAAAGACCATGACACTGAGTTATTTCAAAGACAACAAGAGGTATTCTAAGGGGAAAGGAGGAAAGAAGGAAGGGAAAAGGAAAAAGACATAAATTTATAAATAGGTGTACATAAGATAGTTAAAACGACTATATTACTAAATGCATTAGCTATTGTAAAAGAACAGTTAATACTCATATGATTAGATCAATTTTACCTGTCTATATCTGTTAATCTGACAACCCTTTTGAAGGTAATGATACGCAATATTACAACTACTGTCAAATTCCAACCATCTCACTTTGTAAACCTATAATGTTATCATATCGGATTTGTTGTTGTTTGTTGGTCTCTTTTGCTTTTTGTTTCTCTTTTCGGTGTCCATTTTCTCTTAAATAAAACAAATGACCATGCCACTGAAACTGAATCAAGTTTTAAATGTAAGAAGAGGGATATAGTTTCTTTCATCACAGTCGCATCAAGAGAATTATCACTCTTTGGAAGTTAGTCGTCCCTAAATACATACAGATAGGGCACTATTGCTTTATGATTAATTTAAATACTTATTTAATACCTAGGTTTCCAGACTCTGCACCTAGAGAATTCTTATTCTTTAAGCCTGTGGTGAGGCCAAGAAATCTATATTTTCACAAGTCTCGCAGTCATTCTGGTTTAAGGCTAGGATTGGTATGATTTAGAGCCCCTCAAGCAGAAAACAAAAGTTTCTGTCACTCCTGAGCCTGCCCGGGATTAGACATATTGAGTGGGCAGGTGCTGCCCTCTAGTGCCTCTGGCTGCAGTCAATCAATGCCCACTACACTGCTGCACAGTACACTAATCAATTTGTAAGCTCTGGTGGTCTTCCTGCCTGACACTACTCTAAGGCTTCTTGTCCATCTCCTGGAAGTTCTGGCCCTTGGGCATTAACAAAGATGTTCATGTATAAAAGTGTTGCTGCTAAATGGAAGAGATTATGCAGCTTTGTCCCCAACATATTTGAACATCTTACCCGTTCAGTAGTATCATCTGAGTGCGAGGAACAGAGAAACCTACCAAAGACTGTGTAGAGGGACAAGACTGACGTCAGTGACATTTCAGGATTTTTCTTTGCAAGACTATGTGATCCACAGTGCTTATAAATCAATAGTCATGAACAGCTTCACGAAGAAATTCAATAACAATAATTGTGGACTGTAGCACTCCAATGGAAGCAGGGTCTGGCTTTAAACAAGTTTCCTAAAAACTAATGAGTAAGAACCTTTTACAGTTGAGTAGTTCACAGAGGCTTCTCATGTACATCTTTATTTGTTTGTTTGCCAATCAAGCCTTGAGGCAGGAAAGGCAAAGGTGATATATACAATACCCGCATATAATACCCCCATCATTAAAAATGACACGCCCAGCTGTGTTCATTGCATGAATGTGTCCCTATTTAGAAAGGGGACAGTGATCCCAGTGTCCTGTCGTAGGCACCCTCTGTCAATGAGGACCAAATCAGTAAACTTATATTAAAGCAGAAAATCTTCTGGGGTTAGCATTCTTCTCTAACTTCTCAGCTCTGAGACAGGAGCAGGAGCTGGGCAAGCTGCTGGAGAAGAGTCTTCAGCAGAAGCTTTTCACAGCTTAGTGGGATAACAGTGGCTGTGCTGCCTGTAAGGTAGAGAGCACACTGGTTGGCAGGCGCAAGATTTTCTATGTTCCTTTTGCCTGGGACAAGAGGTCGGGTGAATGGGAGACACAACTCTCAGCAGCAGCCTAGAGGGCAGCAGAAGCTGCTGCAGCCTGGAGTTGGCTGGCTGGGAGTAAATGTAATATAGCTGGGTGCCTATAGTTCCAGCACTCAGGAGGCTGAGGTAGAAGGAGTTTTTGAACCCAGGAGTCGGAAACTGGCCTAGGCAACATGGTAAAACACCATTTTTTAAAAGTGCTGCAGATCGAGTATCTTTTATCTGAAATGTTGAGACCCAGAAGTATTTTGGGCTCCAGATTGTTTTCTTTTTGTAATGTTTGCATATACATAATGAGGTATCTAGAGAATAGGGCCAAATCCTAAACATGAAATTCACTTGTGTTTTTTATACACCTTTCACACATAGTCTGAAGGTTATTTGACACAGTATTTTTAGTGTGCCTGTGTTTTGAGTGTGACATGTCATATGTGGTTAGGTTAAGAATTTTTCACATGTGGTATCATTTTGGCAACTCAAAAACTCAGAATTTGAATCATTTGGATTTTTGTATTACCGATAGTTAACCAATAAAAGATAGAAGCTACTTTGTAGTTGAGTTAACCTGCTACTGAAAAGCTGACACAAGCTGCCTTTTACTTGACTTTCAGTAACCTGGTATTCAGTGCTCTTTGGTTGAGTAAGTTCCTGTACTTTGTTTTTTTTTTTTTTTTTTTTTTTTTTTTTTTTTTTTTTTTTTTTTTTTTTTTTTTTTTTTTTTTTTTTTTTTTTTTTTTTTTTTTTTTGCGGCACCGGGGATCGAACTCACAACCTCGCGCCTGCCAGGGCAGGCGCTTAAGGCACTGAGCCAAACTCCCAGCCCTGGTTTTTTTGAGGCAGGGTTGCACTATGTAGCTCTGGCCGGCCTTACGCTCGCGTTGTAGCCCAAACCGGCCTCGAACTCACAACGCTCCGCCTACCTCAGCCTCCCGAGTGCTGGGATTAAAGGCGTGCGCCACCACGCCCGGCTGTTCCTGTACTTTGAAACTTGCATGTTCAGAAAAAAAGTTGAAATGGCTCAAAATCATTCCATCTTCATGTGGGACTTTTCTTAAATTGTCTCTAATGTAAAGATCTATTTTATTTTTGTAACTACACAAGGGATATTTAAGAAAACCAGTAATTCATTTCTTTGTGAAATAACTTTCAAAATGTTCTTCCTTATAACTAGTATAAATGGTCATGTTGATGACTTTTTGGTCACGTGGTTTTGTGTTGATATACTTAACATAAAATTTACCATTTTTGTCTCTTTTCTATGGTGCTGAGGATTGAACCCAGAACCTTGCACACACTAGGCAAGTGCTCTACCATTGAGCTACAACCCCAGTCCCATAGCAACTGTACAATTCAGTCGCATGTAGGCCACTTATAATGTTGGGCAATCACTACTACTGTTAATTTCCAGAATTCACTCATCAACCCAAACAGAAATTCTGTACCCATTAAACACCAAGTCCCTATTGCCCCCTCCCTCCACTCCTAGTAAGGTTGATTCTTGATTCATGTGAATTAGTCTAATCTTCAAAACATTTTAAAGCACCTTAACAGCAGGCAACACAACTCAGCTTTCTGTCTTTAACACTGTCTGACTCAGTGTTGAGCACATAATGAATAGCCAGCATGCCTGTTTGGAGGAAGGCTGGGGACTGGAGGAAGGTTAAATGGCCTTTCTAGAGATTTGGGGCCTATGATTACTCTTTAATCGGGGCAAAAGCTCATGGAAATTGAGAAACCTTGGAGCACTGGGGGCATTCTATCATGTTGTGAGAGGCCATGAATCTAACATTAACGTCTGGATCGATGGACACAAGAATGGTAGGTACTGGTGTTGAATGGGGGAAATCCTAACATGCTTAAAAATACAGATTTCCATAAAACAGTCTTTCCAACCAGGGTGAATTCAACCAAAGAGGCACAAGTTTGTAGCCCTGAATCAAAAGTCTTTCTAAATATTCTATTTCTGTGAATAATCTGGATGTGACAAGATCTGTAGAGACAATTCTGGAAAATTGAGCCTTCGACAGAGTTCCAAAAATTAGCCTTCCTCCATGGAAGGCAGTGTTTGTAATTTCTTCCCACCAATCTCAATTAGACCATACAGCGGGGAGGAGTCCTTCTTTAACTTTCAGAAGTATTTAAAAGGACACCAGAAGTTTCATGCTTTCCTGGACTCATTTTACATAATCCTCTTCCTGAACCTCTCAATCCTAAACATTCACCACTGCCTCTGAATCACAAATATGGTTCCGAGACTTAACCATATAATGCCTGCTTTATCTTCTTGAGTAGGTCTTATCTTCCTAATACAGGTGATACACTTCATGGATTTCCTCTGATTTAGGCAATACTTCAAAATCCACATAGTGTACACAGTCACAGTTATCTGGGGAAAAAGTGTCACACTGTTGTAGTAGTAGAGAGAGATGAGCTTTTGGGATCAAGGGGTAGAAAGAGCTTGAAAGGGTATATGTTGCCTGTGACCTGGGTGAATTTTATCCCAGGCTCTGCAACCTACACAGACAACCAGAAATCCTCATCTGAACAACTGAATTGCCCACATGATGCTATGCCTGCTTTGTGGAACAGGAGGGCTTTGTGATGTAGTCTAGTTGTCTGGATCCATCATCTGTGAGGCAGAGATGACAAGGTATAGAATCTGGGGGCATTAGATTCCAAGACTTGGAAGAGGGATGGCTAGTGAGGTTTAGATCATGTCAAGTACTGCCTTTCTTCTGTGGGATGTGGACTATCCCTTATATACCTATGGATCCATCTTAATTATTGCATTAATAATTTGGCAAGTGAAAAAAAGGCACCGAAAATTAATGTTGAGACCTAGCAAGAGCTGTTGCCAGGTAGGGAAGCACTGTGACCATGACTGAATGATAAGCATCCAGTAAGATTTTATCCCTTCACTTTCTGCTGATGTCTTTACTTCTCCTCTCCTCTCCTCTTGTCTTCTCTTTCCTTTCCTCTCCTCTCCTCCCTTCCCTTCCCTTTCCTTTCCTTCTGATTCTTTCCCTTCCTTTCTTATCCTTTCCCTTTTTTTTCCCCTTCCCCACCTCCCCACGCCCATTCCTTCTCTTTCCTTTCTCAGTACTGGGGTTTAAACCCAGGGCCATTGCACTGAGCTACATCCCAGTTCTTTATTTTTTATTTTGAGATGGGGTCCTACTAAGTCACTGATTTGCCCAGGCAATCACTTTCAGCCTCCCAGAGTGCTGAGATTACATGTGCCACTACACCCAGCTCCTTCATTTTTTAATGGCAGCGGGTGTTCTTCACTGAGTCCTGGAACAGTTCCCATTTGAGTTGTTATTCTGTTTAGTGATCACATGTGGCCTTTAATGCTTGGAATCCTTTGGTTACTAGTATCACCTCATTCTTTAATTGGTTGCTCTTTGCTCCTGTCTCATCTAGAACTCCCTATAGAAGCTGTCCATGGAATGAGGGTCAGAAATAAACAGAGAAGGAAAGGTTATTGTAAAAAGAACAGGGTATGAAAAAGGTAGAAAAGCATAAAACTGGAATAGAAAAAAATTGGGAAATTTTTACAGGTTTTTTATAATTTTAGACATAAGAAAATGGTGACCCAGCTTCACATTCTAATGTTTTTGTCTTTAAGCATCACCGAAGAGTCAAACACAGGTCTAGAGAGACCACATCAAGAGGTAAAGTTTCAGCTTCTCCTCTGACTCCTTCCACTGTGGATAAGGTTCCCACAGATATGGACAGGACCCTGAAAATGGTGCCTGAACCCAGGTGCTCTCACTACTGAAGACTTTAATATCCCCAAAGACAACTGCTAACAGAAGATTTACTTGGGTGGGAAATCAGAGGCTAGGAACATTCCAAAATTCTCTTCCTGAGAAAAATGAATGAGAAAGTGGAGCAGATGTCATAACTGTGTCATTTGCTAGATTTACATCTCCATGGAAGTCACTCCGTCTCTCAGTCTTGCACGGCACCAGTGATCCTGCCGAACACTTAGTGTAGTTGTAAAGATCAAATGAGATTAGGTCGACAACACATTGTAAATGGTTAAGTGCTGCACAGACATAACATAGAGGTTAATTTCTGCGTTTTCAACTTCCTCTTATTCAAAGACCTTCAAGCTGTCTGTAGGATGTCCCCGAATCCTCTGTGTCTACTCACCGCTATCTCTTGGTTCCTCAGCTGAGAGATCCTCCCAGAAAGAAGCTGAGAAGCTGCAGAAGCTGCTGTCTATCATGAAAAGGTGATTTTTTTTTGCTCTCTAGTCTCCCAACTCCAATTCTGTACTATAATCTCTTGGCCTATCCCTGGGTCAGGGATGAGAAGTCAGGGTTCATGGCTGGAAGGAAGACATAAATGTGGTGGAGGCTGTTTCAGTGATTGTCAGGGCACAAGGTGGTTTAGACATCTCAAGAGGAAAGAATCACTCAATTCTGCACTGTGCTAGGGTCACAGTAGTTCTACAATTCAACATTTTATCTGTTTGTTGTTAATAAGAGATGCTACATGAGGCTACATTCAGCCATGAAGCAAATCATCCAGGCAAGAGAATTGACTTTGGCTGGGTGTGATGGTGCATGTCTGTAATTCGAACACTTTGGGAAGCTCACAAGTTTGAGCCTACTCTGGGGCAACTTAGTGAGACACTGTCTCAAAAAACAAAATATAAAACTGGGGCTGGGGATGTAGCTTAGTGCAAAGGTCCTGGAGATAATTCCCAGTACCCTCTTCCCTGCAAAATAATGTATTTTTCATGAAGAAATCATCATTGTCATATACACTTTACAGCTACAGACTTTCAGGGCAAGAGTGCTGGGTCTGGTTGGACCCTGCTGATGCTCCCTCTTCTGGTCTGTATTCAGGGAGGCCAGTTCCAGGGACACTCCCATACAATAACTGATCATCTAATCTCCTCAAGATTTCTAGGGAGTGGGACTGATGCCCAGGTAGATGCTGAGTGTCATGGCAGGAATACCCCATAGATCTCAGAATTAAGCGTTTCCAAAGGACATTGGTTTCCACAGTGCATATAGGCTCAGGACTTGTAGGACTTGGGGTGAGAGGGAGTAAACCCTAGGCCACATTCTTCCAAGGAGGGAGGTGTCCCCCATCATTAATGGTTTCCATCTTTCCCTTTCCAGTCAGGGGTGGCTTCCCCAGGAAGGAAGTGTGCGGAGGCTCCTGTGTGAAGATCCCTCCTGCCAAATCTGCAATGCCATGGCTCTGGAAATTCAGCAGTGGCTTGTGGGTGAAAACAACCAGATCTCTCCTACTTTATCAAAACCATCACAGAGCTCTTCTTGTCTAGCAATGTTGTCCACATCAAGTGTGCCTTTTGAACAGGGTCAGAAGCTGGGTTTCCAGAACTCCAGAGAGCTTTTGCTGACATCTGGACCCACACTATCACAGTCAACAGATCAGAAATCTTTAACTCGGTCAGCTTCCCAGTCAACTGGTGGAGTCAGCATCCAAGAGTACTGGTCTAAACACCTCCAGTCAATTCAAGTACCACATGTGTTCCAGGATGCAAGAGCTCTCTCTTCTTCAAGCCTTGAGGAATCTGGGATTCCTGTGAACTGGAAGGAGAAAACAAAGAATAAGCCACCTCTTGCCCTGATGACCTCAGGTCAGCAGCCCTTGGGTACTAAACTCCCCTTCTTTCCCTGGAGCCAGAGCTCCTGAACCTAAACAGCATTTTATAATCTTGCATTCCCTTCACCAGTTGATCTGATGTCCAAAAGGCCCTGAGGTGTCTTTAAGTTGAAAAATAGAAATACATGTTTTTCCCCACCGAGGGCTCCCATGATCTGTGGGGAGTTCCTGTAGTAGCTTACATCCCACTATCCCAAATATTTTCAAAGCCTGAAAAACAAACATACGTTTCTTTCATCCTGAATGCTACCTCTAAGGACTCTTTTGAAAAGATGGGGCTTTCATCTCCTTGACCCTAGGGCTAATGGGAGGCCAGCCAGCACACCACAGAGCAGAAACATCACTGTAATTAAATCCCAAACCTCATCCCATGGTTCTGGTTCTACTGTCCTCCACCTTTCAGCTTTAAATGGGATCTATCTACTCTCTGGGAGACATACTGAGGCCCCAGTGTACCATCTCAAGGTAACTCTGTAACTTCTCTCTTCCTCACAATGAGTTTCTGGTCTGCCTCTAGAGATTGCTCTACGACGGGTAACCTGGGCCATTTAATCCCTCCAACTATGTATTGTCTAAAATTTTCTCCATTTAAGTTAGCCTCAAATTGTCAAGCTCCCTCCAACTATGTATTGTCTAAAATTTTCTCCATTGTCTAAAATTTTCTCCATTTAAGTTAGCTTCAAATGGCCAAATGTGAAGCTTTGGTGTAGCAACTGCTACAGAGGCAGCTCCAGCTCCAGTGGGGTTTGCTAGCTATTGTCCAGAAGTCTCTGTAGATGCAGAAAAACACACAACATAAGCCCTGAGCTAATGTTGCAAACTGACCCACCAGACCCATGGACTTCTCTGATTAGGAGATTCCATTTCATTTCTCAAGATAGTAGCAGCATTGCCCTGGAACATCTCAAAGGCTGCTGGAGTTTGAACTCCAGAGTGGAGGAAATAGATTCAGCAATTGCTCCTGTCCCTTCCTCTGATCAGCTCTTATCTTGAAGCAGCACAACCTTGACCTGCACAAGTCTCCCCCATCCTGCAGCCCCAGGGTCCAGTGAGGTTAGTGACCGTACTGACCTATAGTGGCAATATTGCTAGTACACAGTTGCTTGCTCAGCCCAAAACAACACTGCAGAGTCACATAAATTGTAATTGTGGGAAGATCTGCTGGTATACCATTCTTACCCACATCTGTAGTTTCTGGAACTGCAAATTATTGGGTCTATAGCATTCCTGGGGCTCTGACAGCAACTTGGCTCTTCAGTGCTCTGTAAAGCAAGACCTTAGACCTGGCGGCAAAAACCAGATCACACATATATCAGGAAGTGACTCCCTAAATGCTTACAGACCTTGCCAGCAGTAACAGGTCTTACCAGACTCTATTACTGATGACCCTGAGATGCCTGTGTCTGGTTCCAAGGAATCACCTAGAAGGAGAGATGTGTTTGCCTTCCTGCCAGGGATGACTGCTCCCTGTTTTGCGGCTCTCTCTAGGCCATGGACCTAGTAAACACCAGTCAGTTTGTAGTCATAAAAATGGTACTTGGGCCCATCATAACCTCTGACTCAGTCTCACCTGAGCAGCAGGGTGTTAAGTCCTAGGTTATGTTTTCAATGTTCCAGTGAACCTTGTGCAGCATACAAGTATTCACTGTACCTTTAAGTAGAAAGGTACCAGCCTGAAGTACATGTGAATGGAGATGGTGATTCTAGAGAGTGAGAAAGATCCTGTCTGCCCCTAATCATTCAATGTACCTGTCTTGCCAAACTCTATTTCATCATGAAAAAGATGATGCGTTTGGGGAAGTCCCATATGCATCCTGGAGATGCATTTGGGGAAGTCCCATAAAGACAAAGGCATATAGGAACAAATCTTGGCTAGCCAAAGAATATCTGCACTTAGGGAACCTTTAAGACATAAACAACCAAAGGAAAACATTGCTTCAGGAACTCTTTACCCCACTAGGTTATTCCATGTGTCCCAGATACAGAATGGGTCTGCTTAAAAGAGGAGTTCACATTTGAAATAAAGATAGGATAGCAGAATCACAGGCAATCTAGTTCCAGAGCAATAGCCCATGATTCTGCCTAGTGCACCTCTGAGATCTCACAGCCCAGTGGGGACAAGGCAGAGGCCCAGGTACTTTGTGTACAGCTAGAGGCCAAAGTGAAAACCCAGCCTGAGTGATTCCTGGATCCCTTAGCCCAGGCCTTCCTAAGAGTGAAAACAAGTCTGTACCCAAACAGAGAAAACAGAGGATCTAGGAAAATTCAAAGTAGCTGAGAATCATAGGGAAGAATAGCATTGAGGGTCTCCATAGCTAGAGAGAAAACCCACTGTTCTGAGGTTCAGGGGTCAACAGAGGACTTCTAAGCAGAACTCTAGAGCCCTCGCTTTACAAATGAATCTTCAGGATCTTTCTCATATAGAACTTCAGTTTAGCTGACATGGTTGCTTTGAGTAAGTGGAGACTGAGAAGGATTTGTCTAGATCTGTAGAACCACCATCTCCATCCTCTCACCTTGCTATTCCATGCCTACACCATCACCAGCTTCTCCCTTATCTTGTGTTCCCAGAGCATTCTCTGGGGCCAAAAGAACAGATAATAGTGATCTGTAAGGTGTTAGGCTTAATAATCTTCCTCAAACAAAAGTGCCTGAGAATGTCAAACCTGACAGGACTTGAAGGATCAGACATTATGGTGCCAACTTATTGGGCCATCATTTACTGGCCAAATTTTGCAAGTCCAGTATTTGAAAGGGCCACATTTTTCAAAACCAAACTTTGCAGAGACAGATGTTTCATGGCCATGTTGTACAGGGCAAAACTTGGTGTTGGGCAAGAATTTTGGGGGCCAGGAGTTAGAGGATCTGGTAAGTGGATCCCATACTCAGAAGATCTTCACTCTTCCAGATGATCCAGAAGTTGATTTGGGAAGTACAATGACATTCTTTTCGCACTGGGTTAACCCTGAAGTGAAAGGTCAAAGGCATGAGGAACCCATTCTCCACCCTAAATCTGAGACAGTGGCCAAATCTAGGACAAAAGAGGTCGAGAAGATTCCAACCCCCACCAAAGACCACATCAAAGGAGCTAATCTGGAGATGACAAGAAAGGACCCTGAGGCCCAGCCTCCCCATACTAAGAAGGAGCAGCACTTGACTTCTTGTGATGCCCACACAGTCAGCTTCAGCAACACTCCCTCCAATCCAGTCAAACCTGGGGCCCGTACCACTTCCACAAGATCTGCTCCAAAATCTGCTCCGAAATCTGCTCCAAAGTCCAACCTCAATTGACTCATGCCACTCAACCAACAAACGTATCCCAGGTCTCAACTCTCACATCAACAGGAAGCACTGATATATATACACAAGGAGAATACTCATTTCAAGCAAAAGGAGTTTTTAGGTTTCCCAGCCTCTGCATCCCCCATGGAAAAGGCTTCAAATACCCATTTTCATTAATGTGAAAATGAGGCATGGCATTCTCCAAATATACTCTATACCTGTAAGCAAAGCACCATTTGTTTGTGTTTCCTTTTCTTCAATATGGATGTAATGGTGAGAACATAGGAAGTAGAAAATACGTCTCATGTGGTATAGGAACTTAAAACCAAATTTTATTTCAAATGGTTCAGCATTCTACATGCTCCTCCTAGCTCCATGCTGGGCTGTAAATAAAGGGACTTGAGCAGGAAGGAAGCCCTTGTTTAAAATGAGTCCTGTGTTATGAAATTCAAATATTTAAATATTTATTATTTCCAAGCATTACTCCAGACACTGAGGAGACAACAGACAAGGTCTTCTTCACACAGAACCTCATAGGATCTAGACCAGACAATAAAAACTGAAGCAATATGACAAGAGTTAGTTAGAGGAAATAGATGAATACATAGGACCACACTTAGCCTAATTTTGGGGTTCAGGTGCTGTTCGTGGAAAATACCCTGAAAGAAGTAATGTATAGTCTTAATTTGCAAATTGTAAGAGGATCAAGAGTTGGAGGGAACAGGGTAGTAGGGGAGAGGGTAGAAGATGGGAAAAAAAAGAATTAAAATATGTTTGGTACATGTACCAACTCCCCACAACAAATGTAATTATTATTTACTGCAAACATGTACTAACAAAAAATACTAATTTTTTAAT
>RJWM01013138.1:17882-54419 GCA_004363535.1 Dasyprocta punctata | reverse complement strand
TAGCTCAAGCTGGCCTTGAACTCACAATACTCCTCCTACCTCAGCCTCCCGAGTGCTGGTATTAAAGGCATGCGCCACCATGCCCGGCTTCTTGTTTTTTTTGCGACACTGGGGATCAAACTCACAGCCTCACACCTACCGGACAGGTGCTTAAGCCACTGAGCCAAACTCCCAGCCCTAGTTTTTTGAGGCAGGGTCGCACTATGTAGCTCAGGCCGGCCTTGTGCTCGTGTTGTAGCCCAAGCAGGCCTCGAACTCACAACGCTCCATCTACCTCAGCCTCCCAAGTGCTGGGATTAAAGGTGTGTGCCACCACGCCCGGCTCTGGCTTCTTGTTTTTAAGGTATCTCTGTACTCAGGTCTCTTGTGTCAGCCCTGCCTTCCAGTTTTGACACTCTGTCCTCTCATTGGTCATTGCTGCTGCCCATACTTTCAGTAGAATTTTTTATCTCTTGGATTTCTGGATTGACACCTTTCTATGGACACGAATTCTTTGCTAAACTGGTCATTCATGTTTTAGATTGTTTTGTTTAGCTCAGTCAGATTTTTATTAGTGTCTTTCATGAGCTCAGTGATCATTTGTTAAGTCTGCTGTCTGTTATATCATCTTTGAATTCATGAGCACATTACTGAACTGGTTTCTGCCTCCCCATCTATGATTTCATATGGTTTACATGTGTGGTTTGGTCTCTTCCACATTAGTGTACCAGGGCAGCTTAGGGAGGGTGGGAGTTATTGGAGATCTTTGCTGCCTTTGCTTCTTGTGTTCTGTTTTTGTTTTTTTTGCTGGGAGTTGTGGTTGATGAGAGGGAGAGACTTTTCTGCTAGCATGGAGATCTCTTTAGTTAGTGTCTGCTTTCCAGTGCTGTGCCCTGAATGTTGTGAGCTAAAAGAGCCTGTTAGGAGTAAAAGGAAATTAATAGAATTAGAAAAAAGTTATAGAAAAGAAGGGGAAAAAGGTGGAAAGGAAACATTAGCAAAGTAAAGAAAAAAAAAAGAGACACTGCCTAAATTCCCAAAAAACCAACAAGAAAAAAAAAGATGCCTCTTCTCCCTCCAAGAAAAAAATTCCTCTGTGCTTTCAAATAAATGGTGTAGTAGTGGTATCCCAGGGCAGATACAGGGACCCCATAGCGAGTCACTACCAAGACCTGTTGTTTCCACACTTGTGTTTTTGCGTGAGAATGCTGAACCCTGCCCCACCTTCCCTGCTGATTGTAGTTCCCGTTGGTGTCCATGCTTGGGCTATGTTCATTTGCTCCAGCTGCTCCCAGTTTGTGTGCCATTCACTGCCCCAAGTTGTAGCTTTCTCCGCCTGGCTTTATGGCTGTGGGTTGTGAGGTGGCCCCATGCTCCAGAGGCCCCTGTGTCTGTACCGCAGGCTGTGGCAACCATTCAACTCGAGGGTAGATGGGGAAAGCAGTTACACCTCCGCTCTGTGTTGGATGTAGGCAGTGGGGTGGGGAGGAGGCAAGCATTTCAGTGGGCTTAATGCCAGCGCTTTCACACCCAGCCCTTGGAAAGCCTCATACAGGTGGCCTGGCTTCTTAGCTTGGCAGGTGAGACCTGGTGACTTCTCAGCCTGAGCTTAAACTTCTCAGGGTGTCTGAGCTATTTTGTGGCCTCTCTGTCTTGTGGTCGGCTCTTGCCCAGTCACTACAGTAGAGTAACTCCAGAACCCCTGAAGGTAGCTGCTCAGTGTGAGCAAAGCCTCTTCCCAAAACGGCTCCTGATTAAATACTCTCCAGTATGGTGCTGTTGCCTGTGTTTCTCCACCTCGATCCTGCCCCCTTCAGGGAGTCACTTTCAGAGGGACACCTGGTGCTAATCTTTCAGCTTACAGTAGTGTGGGGTTTTCCAGGGGCAAGTGCCGCCAACCCTCTCCCGTCTTGCCTTAGTGGAGTCAGGTCCTCCCTGGGAGCTAGCCTTAGTCTTTTTGCTGTTTCATTATTTTTTTTCCACTGTGCTTGGTTGCTCCAGCTTCTCTGTAGTTTCTAGTTTTCTGCTCAGCTCCCAATGCCTGGAGGTCTACTTCTTTTTTCTTTACCGAGTTGTTTTCTAGGTGCCTCCATTCGAGGTCCTGAAGTGACTGTATTTTGCTGCCAGTTTCTACTCTGCTATTTTTTATTTACCAGGGTTGTCTTGGTTACTTTTCTCTTGTTGTTGAGACAAAATACCTGGTGCCCAAAATGAAGGAAGGAAAGGTTTATTTAGCTTACAATTTTTTGGAGGTTTCAGTCCATACTCAGCTGGCTCCAAGGCAGGGTGGCATGGCTGAGGAGCAGCTGTTCATGGCAGCTGCAAGCAACAAGAGCGAAAGGGCAAAAGAGGGAAAAGTGTGCCTCCTTCTTGCCCTTACACTGTATGCCCGCTCCCTGCCCCTGGGCGGGTGCAGCACTCACACCACCAACCCCAATGCTAGACAATGAGCCAGTCACAAATGCTAGACACAGCCGCCTCTATGATTGCCTGAGGCTTGGTGGGAGCATCCAAACACAAACTGTAAGGAGGGCTTATTTAAACAATTTAATTTTTTTGTTTATTTGTTTGAAGACTCACTACCTCTTGTTTATTGCTAAGCAGTTCATTTAACAGCCATGAGCGCCTACTTTACCAGGCGCCCCTGCCCACTGGGCCTCTGGATTTGGGTTAATTTAAGTTCAGCATTCCCAGCTGGCTCAGTACTACTCTGTTGGAGGTCTGGAGGTTCAAGAAGATACCATTAAGTGACAAAGGCTAAGGTGGAGCAGGCTGAGGCAGGACCTGGGGTAGCCAGCCTTTGGGGTTTGAGAGCCACCCAGGCTCCCACTGGGCGAACAGCTTTTCCCTGTGCTGTGGCACACCCTGTCTGCAGCAGAAGCATGCCAGCAAAAAGCACCACTTCGATATCGATGGGCACTCCCTGTTGTCCTTTTTTGTTTTTAATGGAGGCAATGCTAACCAAGCATCTTTGGATGTGTGTTTCTGGATGCTTGTGGAAATATTTCTTATAGAATGAATTATTTGAAACGGAAATGCTAGCTAATACTGGCTAATGGATATTAATGGTATTAACATTTAGAATTTTAAATCTTATCATTGAATTACTTTTTCTATTTGTTGTACACTAGGTTCTTGTTACGAATTAAAAACTGGTGGTCAACTTAACATTGGCTGAATTAAATTGGCATGGTGCTGAGTATAGATGGCCCATCTGAGGACTGTTGCCAGCATAAAAAGGAGATGTGGAGAGGAGGAGCGTAGTGTTGTAGGTTTTCCTAAGTGATGTTGTTTGGAGCTGTTGGTTCTCCTGGAGGAGCTTGTCATGCTGGCTTCCCTGAAATGAATTCAGCCATTATCATCAGAGGAGCTTGGGATCTTGTCGCTGAGAGTGGCTGTGGTTCACTTGGGGGAGCTGTGCTCCTTACACTGTGCATCGCTTCCTGGCTCTGGAGGGGAAGATGTGTGCTGTTTAATCTCTAGGAAAAGCTTGTCATGCTGGCTTCCTGAAATCTACTTTACTGTTCTCATTGTCAGAGGAGCTCAGGACTTCATTGTTGCTGAGAATGGCTGTGGTACTTTTCAGGGGAACCCTGGTCCTTACTTTGAGCATTGCTTCTTGGCTCCAGTGTGGAACCCTCAGCCTGCTGGCACAGATCCTTCACCTCAATGGCATAGACTTTCTAGCTTCCAACCCTGACCTTTGGGCCTTCCCAGTGCAGATCCGTGAAATAGACTTGCGTGAGTCATTGTCGTGGGCTCTAGGTTTTCCGCTGAACTCATGCAGGTTATTGCCATGGGAGCCAGGCCCTTGGCTGGATTTTCCAGGCCTTTGGTTTGTGGATAGATTTCTTGCACTTTCCTTGTATTTAACTTCTTGGGTGATCATCATAAAATAATACTATAAATGATATGCCCTGTATGTAATTGTTCTCCTTGCAACCTCTGACTGCAACAGTTCTCATATCCTCAGCAACTCCATACAACTTTTCTTTTCTTTTTTATTTTATTTGTGGTGCTGGGAATTCTACCACTGAGCTATATCTGTAGGCCCACAACATCTTAGTAACTTACATAGTAAAGTTTGGATACAAATGTAAACAGCATTTTAAGGCATTTTTTTCTTTTGTAGAGAAACGAATTCTGTATGAATTGGATTAATATGGTATTAGTATTTTGTTTCTTAGCTCTGACAAATGGTTTTTTTGATGTTTTTTTTTTTTTTTTCTTTTTGGTTTGGCTCCTGGGCCACTCTGAAATATATTCTTGCTACTGTCAAGCAAGCTCATTAGTAAATGTTTGCTTTTACCTCATTGTGGATTTTTAAGACAGAGGAAAAAGTTTGATATTTTGATGTTGCCAGGCCAAAGAAAATAAATTTGTGGGTTTGCTCTATCTTTTCTTTTTCAGGATATTGTTACAGAAAACAGCATTAATACTGTGTAGTGTGCAGAAAAGGAAGCCCACTTCAGATGTGGGATACAAGAGATGGGATGAAGAATCTTTCAAGTCACTTTTGTTTCCAAGTTGTTTTCTTTACGTATGAAGAGACCCTTTAGTAACATTTCTAATATGTGTAAGAAAAATTTCAGAAGTAACTTTCTCTTGTGTGCTTTGGAGTTGTAGTGGGACGAGGTATAGTTTTAGATTTAACACAGGTGGTCGAGGACACCATGTTAGCCCAGAAGAAATCATCAGTGGTGACTGATGTGGGACCATCATTTGAAAAACAGCAGGGAGCTGTGCATGGTAGTGCATACCTGGAATACCTGCATGGTGTAAGGCTGAGGCGGGAGGATTTCAAGATCTAGGCCAGCCTGGGCAGCTTAGTGACTTAATGAGACCCTGTCTCAAAATAAAAATAATTTAAAAAAGGCCTGGAAATGAAAGAAAAAAGGCATGATTTTCATTTTTGTATTTTTTGAATATCCCAAATGTGGATGGGGAGGTGATAAAAAATTTAGCTTACAGGTGTGTAATCAGAGGTTAAGATTAACCTCAGTATTCTGAAATCTAGTTACTAGAAACAGAGAGCTGATGCTGATAGCTCAGGAACAGCTCAAACAACTCTTTTATTAAAACTGTTTCATGTGTAGGAAGTTTCTCAGCTGTTCCTCAGAATGCTTTAAGTTTTATTTCAGTTATAGTTTACACATTTGTTTCCTAGTCTTTTGATAGATTGTGGCAGCACAAGGGAAAGGTGACCAGGTTATGACAGAAAGTACAAAGGTTTAGAAAGACCACTTGAAAGCATGGCATTCCGCTCCATCAGGTTTGTAACAGCACCTTCTCAGCCTTTGGAGGTTGTGGAACCCAGTCTACTTCTGTAGTTGTGTTTATGGTCCAGAGAATAGAGTTTAAGTGATGATTCTTTGTGCTTGGGAAGGAGAGAGGCATGTGTGTGTTTCAGAAAGTCCATTTCATGCAAGTAAGAACCATAATATGACCATTTCACCTTAGAATATCTATCATCAAAAAGACAAAAATGGCCCCGCAAGCAGGAGGCTGAGGCAGGAGGATCACTGCCAGTTTAAGGCAAACTTGGGCTACCTAGTAAGTTCAAAGCCAGCTTGAACTATGTAGCAAGACCCTGTCTCAAAAACCCAAGACTCAAACAACAACAAAAGAAACCCCAAATCAAAAGAAAAAAAAAAAAAGGACTGGGGATATAGTATAGTGGTAGAACATTTGCCCAGCGTATTTGAGGCTGTAGGTTCAATACCCATCACCACAAGGGAAAACAAACAAACACTAAAGAGAATGTGGAGAAAAAGGAACTCTTTTACACAGGTGGTGGAAATGTAAATTAGTACAGCTACTATGGAAAGTGTGGAAATTCCTCAAAAAACTCAATAGAACTTATCATGTGGTCCAGCAAGGCTGCTGCTGTGTATGTATCCAAAGGAGATGAAATAATTCCCGAAAGGTACTTGCAGCACTGTTCACAATAGCTAAAATACAGAGCCAACCCAGATGCCTTCCGTGGATGAATGGATAAGAAAAATGTGGCACATATCTACAGTGGAATACTATTCCACTGGAAAAAAGAATGAAATTCTGTCTTTGTAGCAACATGGAAGGAACCGGAAGGTTATTATGTTAAGTGAAATTAGTAAACACAGAAATACAAGTGCTGGTATTCTCCTTGGTGGAAACTAGTAAGCCTGTCGCATAGAAGAACAATGCGACAGTGTCACGGCAGCCTAGGAAGGGTGGGCCGGAGCCCAGGATGCCCACGTTGCGTTTGGTTCGTCTTTAGCTCAGTTGTTGCGTGTAGGCCAGGCATGTGCTGCACACGTGTAATTGCAGCCCTTGGGAGATGGAGGCATGGAGCTCGAGCATTTGAGGCCAGCCTGGACTACATCCGAGACCTTGTCTTAAAATACGAGGCCAATCTGTGCTATGTTTCAAGATAATTAGAAGAGGATAAAATTCTTAGCATAGAAAAATGGCTAATGTTTAAAGAGCTGAAAATGATTTATTACATACTGTACTCATGTGTTGCATTACATGAATTGTGTATTATTATAATGCAGTCTGTAAAAAATGTACAAGTATGAGATAAAAATAAATTCTAAAAGTTACTTTTAAAGATATATAAAATGGTGAGTGGATTTTGTAGGAAAAATGAAGTTTAATATTTTATGAATTGGGTTATATTAGTGTTTTGTTTCTCAGCTTTAAAAATGGTTAAATTGATTCCTATTGTCTTGAAGTTCTATTCACTTACATGGGTTTGTTTTGATTGGCTTTGTTCTGTTTTGTTTTACTTGGTTTTATTCTCTTTAAAATAAAAATAAAGAATAGTTAAATTGATAATTTTTATTTTATTTTATTTTTTTGGTACTGAGGATCAAACTCACAACCTCACACTTGCCAGGCAGGCGCTTAAGCCACTGAGCTAAATCCCTGGCCCTAAATTGATAACTTGAATTAAGTGATTCAAGAGAGATTTTTAGATTATTAATATGGTTACTATTATTTTTGGTATTTTTCCTTCATTATCTTTAGTAATTAATAATTACCTGTAAGAGTTAATCTCAAATTAATAAATTCAATTTTAATGAATTATATATTTAACTGTATGCAAAGCATACTGCCCTTTGTAACAAGCTGTCTTGCATGGTGACCCATAATAAAACCAGTTTTTAGTTATAAAATTAACAGCATTTAATTGTAAATAAGTTCATGATTTTACTATGCCTGTATCTTTGCAGTCTGAAGGGTGCTTTTATTTTTAAGACTAGTCCTATATGTACTGAAGTGATTTTGTGTGTGATATAGTTGATTTTTTTTTTTTTTACAAAGATTACTCCCATGGAATCAATATGAATTGTTGACAGATGGGATCATATCCTTAGATCATTTATTCAGTTTTTGAACTCTCTATGCATTTTTATTGAATGCTGACTCTTTGCCAGTTACAGTTATAGAATATAATATTTGTACTGAGATAAAAAATGGTTCTTAGTGTAGAGCTTGATCTAAATTAAAATAAAAATCCTCAAAGTAGCCCAAAGATTATTATTATCTTTTTTTTTTTTTTTTTTTGAGACAGGGTCTTTCTTTGTAGTGCAGGCTGGCTTTGAACTCACTATGTAGACCAGGGTGGCCTTGAACTTGCAGCAATCCTCCTGCCTCAGCCTCCCAAGTGCTAGAATTACAGGCGTGTGCCACCATGCCCAGCCACAAAGATTATTAATATGGTTACTATTACTGGTTTTTACCTGAATTGAAATCCTAGGTGAAATCTTTTCAGAGGTCTTTCATGAGTCAAAACTAATAAAAAAGGAGTTTATAGGATGTCATTTATAATCTTACTAAATTTTTATTATGTTTTAGCCAAAGCAGAGCATATTGGTTTATGCTGTTATTGTGTAATTATCTTTCCCTCCCTTGTGGTACTGAGGATCAGACCCAGGGCCTTGTGCATGCTAGGAAAACACTCTACCCCTGAGCTATACCCCAGCCCTGAGTAATGGTTTTACCAGTCGGTTTAGTTTTGTGTTAAAAGTGGGGTTGACCAGGCGTGGCAGCATACTCCTGTTATTCCAGCCCTCAGGAGGCTGAGTCAGGAGGATCACTGCAAGTTTGAGGCAAGCCTGAACTGCATAGTGAAACAGTGTCTCAAAAAAACAAAACAACAATGAACAAAAAAACCAAACCAAACAAAACACTGGGTAAAAAGTGATAGGGGAGAAAAATCTTGAAATTATGATGCTTTATGGATTGTATCTTTTTATGTGTCTAAGAATATATATATTAAATTACATTCAGTGTTCAGCTGGTATAGTTAAAAAGTTTCACATTTTCTCTTAAAATCTTGCAGCATTTTTTCAGCTTATTTTTTCCAAAAGCTTTTTATTAAAAGTTGAAGGTGGTTAAAAAAGAATAGGAGCTGGGCATGGTGGTGTATACCTGTAATCCCAGCATGTGAGAGGCTGAGGCGGGGGGTTCATGGTGAGCTCAACACCAGCCTGGACTACAGAGACTCCCTCTCTAAACGGCTCCCAAAGGAATAGGAAAAAAAAGAAAATGTGGATTTTCTCTTTTTTGAGACAGGGTCTCGCTATTCGGTTCAGGCTGGCCGTGAGCTCACTTTGTGACCCAGGTTGGTCTTGAATTTACAACGATCCTCTTGCCTCAGTCTCCTGAGTGCTGAGATTACAGGCCTATACTACCATGCCCGGCTTGATTGTGGATTTTGTTAGAAATAAACAGATGAAAATTTCCTGAGATTTTCCGAAAATACTTAAAGATTGATATCCATTTTCTACTAATTATATATTTGAATAAAATTTTTTTTTTTTGGTACTGGGAATCGAACTTATGACCTCGTGCTTGTCAGGCAGGCACTTGTGCCACTGAGCTAAATCCCTGGCTCTTGAATAAATATTTCAAAAGAATTATGTAAAATTATCCATTCTATAAAAACCATAGATACTCCAAAATGGTAGTGCAGTATAGTAGCCAGTGCAAGAAAATAAATAACAATAAAATCTACAGGAAGAGTAGAACTGCACCCATTGTCAACTCAGCGCTGTGAGAAGTGTGATTTTATGATCTCAATGTGAACTTCATCTGGTCTGATTTAGAACACCTTGTGTTTAGTCTAAAGATATATACATGATGCCTCGTTCATTCTTCTGTTATTCAGGCTCTGAAGGTTGATTTGGCAAAACTAGCTAAACTAGCTAAACGGAAACCTTTAAGTTCTTGTCCATTTCCACTTTGCCTCTTAGAATTCATACCTCTAAGGTTTTCCACACCTGCTGGGTGTCGTGGTTAACCCTCAAGAACTTAGCCATTCATGCTCTGAAAAGTTGAATTGAAGCCATCCTTCTGGTGCTAATGCGTTAGGACTTCTTCCTCAAATGTAGCTGCTATCTACCTGAAGAACATGGTGACCCAGTACTGGCCAGATCGAGAACCTCCACCGGGAGAAGCAGTCTTTCCATTCAACATTCATGAAAATGATCGCCAGCAGATACGTGATAATATTGTGGAAGGGATAATTCGGTCTCCTGATTTAGTGAGGTATGTTATGCTCTCTATATGTGGTTACCAGGAAGCAAGCAAGAACTATTTGGAGTTGGGATGAGCCTTGTTACATCTGATCATCAGCCTCAACTTTATTTTTTAAAGAGGTAAAATCCTGAAGATGGACACTCAAAGAATGTTATTTTACATATTTATCTTTGCATTTTTAATTATCTCAAAATATTTTGGAGAAAATTTAGTTGCCATAAGTTGCTGCAAAAAGAGGTAAGGTAAAATCATACTTAATCAAAATGATAATGTAAATCCCTACTAAGTGAATAGGCTGAATTCTTAGTCACAATTCCTTAAATTTTTTACTATCTGCCTTTCTTTACTTTGGTAGAGAGTGGTTCTGAGAATTCTCACCTACCACTTTTCTTAACCTTTTATATTTTTATTCAATTTTTATGAACTGAATATCTTTTTCTTTGAAGGGAGCAGGAGAGAGTACATGTAAACTAGAATAATTGACATCAATTTTTCAGACTCAGATGAAATTTGATGCTGTAGAGCAGCCATGCGGCATAGGTGACTTTTTGACACTTGAAATGTGACTAATCAGAGGAACTGCATTGTTAATTCTGCCTAATTGTGATTCATTTGAGGTATGCACATGGAGCTAGTGGTGGCTGCTTTGTTGGATAACATCACTCTAGAGTCATATCAATTTTGCAGTCCTACACTGAGAAGTTTGTGTGCATGCATGTGTGTGTGTGTGTGGTACCAGGGATTGAACCTTGGGTCTTTCACATGCTAGGCAAGTGCTTTACCACAGAGCTATACTCTCAGTCCCAAATTTTGCAATCTTAAAACAGGAGAAACAAACAGTATTCAAAATATGAGCTACTAAGTTTCTTTTGAAAGTGAAAGGGCAAACAATGAAATAGTGGTATTTCATTGAAATTATTAAGATATTATAACTTTAACCCTGAGTGTCTAACAGACATTATGACATAAGGATAGAGGAAGAGAAAAGTTTGAAGGGAATGGTAACAGGAAGAGCAGACATTGAGCAGTTATTCTGATGGTTAAAAAAGTCACCGTTGTTCTCAATGATTGAAAATGTCATTCATGGCTCTGATACCTCTGTGATATCATATGTCCATTTCTTGTCAAAATGCTTATATTTTCTGGTCTCCTTGAATCTTCCAATGATTCTACATAATGATACATAAAAGGCCATCCTTTGCTTGGCTTGGAATGAGAAAGGGCTGAAAAAAAAAAAAGCTTTAGTTTTTGTTGCAGTGTGTGACCATGGTGGTGCAGAACATGAAAGATTACTCAGAGATGCGACTTAGTTCAAGTACTGAGAAAGGCAGAGGGGCTGCTTCTCTGTGTGAGAAAGCCTCAGGAAACAGCAGCGAACTGAGACCTCCATGGTTATTTGTAACTCGGGTTCATGAAAACAAAGATGTAGAAGAAAAGCACTTGCAATATATATATATATATATATATATATATATATATATTTTTTTTTTTTTTTTTTTTTTTTTTTTTTTTCCCCCGGCACTGGGGATTGAACTCACAACCTCGCACCTGCCAGGGCAGGCGCTTAAGCCACTGAGCCAAACTCCCAGCCCTGGTGTTGAGGCAGGGTTGCACTATGTAGCTCAGACCAGCCTTGCGCTCGCGTTGTAACCCAAGCCGGCCTCGAACACACAACACTTCTCCTACCTCAGCCTTCCGAGTGCTGGGATTAAAGGCATGCGCCACTTGCAATATTTGTAGAGGAGTTTGGTCAGGGGACAGGGAAGGATACACATGTTGACCTATTTAAGCTGTCTTGTCAGGGAAGATGGGATACAATGGCCAAAGCAAACATCTCTGAGAATATCGTTGATTCTGCTGACTGTTGTCTTGCAGATCTGTTCTAAACTTAACTGTGCATTCCGTGGGCCTGGAAACTGTTGTTCCCAAGGTCCTTTCCTTTTCTCATTCACATCAATGACTCCTTTGGCCAGAGTCTCCTCACAATTCCTCCTTTTTTGTTTTATAATTTAGGTTGAATAGAGAGGGAAGAGTACAGGTAGAGGGTTATTGGATTTCATGCAGGAAGGTCATTCTGGCTTCTGCATGGTGGGTCCATTGAACAGCATACAGAGTGCTTTTTGGACTGCAAGAAAGAGTGGGAAAAAAAGGTAATTTTAATAGCTATAAGAATCTAAATGTGAAGGTTGGTACCAGAGAACCAGTGTTTAGGATTGGGCCAGTCGGCAGTATCATTGAGGTGATCTGAAGTAATGTTGGAAGGCTCCATCTGAAGTATATGAAGTTGGGTTTCAAGTTGATTCTGAAGATTAGTAATATCTGTATCCACCCAGGGTTTAGCTCAGTGGCACAAGTGCCTGCCTGGCAAGCGTAAGGTCATGAGTTTGATCCCCAATACCACAAAAAACAAAAAAACAAAAAAGAAATTTCTACCCAGATTTGTATGAGAGGCACCATGGAGAAAGTGTTGAACCTCTTCCCAAGATTCAGAATGATGAAAAGGAATAGGAGTAACACACATTGAATGACACCCAGCATTACAACTAACCTTACTATATGTTCATGGGGCCTGTTGGTGTTCACTGAACCAGTTGACAGCAGCCTGAAGGACATTAAGTCTTTGTAGGATTTCTTTTTCAATATTAAGAGTCAGTAATTCTGAGGTAACGTTGTGGAAATAGCCATTCGTAGTTTGAACAGTTTGAATTGAATGAATCAAAGTGACCAGTGTAGTTGCCACGGTAGTGGCCAATGCAGTAGCCATGATACTACTTATAATCAAAATGAATAGAAAGTGCTTTTGCCTAATATGTTCAAACTCTGAGGTGATTTGTTCAAGAGCAAAATTTCTCGTCCACTGTGAAGTGAGATTGGTGGGGAGCCATGCTTTAGCTTGCTGCCTGAGTATCATAATGTGTGTCACATTTAGTTGAGAAACACTTATTTTTGACACAAGGAATCAACCAGGTGGCATTGGCAGGCAAAGAGATATTAAGTTCTTTAACGGGCCTATAATGACAAAAGAATTATATTCAGTTATCTTAAGATTCCTGATTAGTAAGGACTAGAGCAGTGGTAGTGAACCTTTTAGAGCTTTCAGTGATACAGACAGCCCACTGTAGCACATGTACCATAGGTTCATCACTACTGGACTAGAATACATGGATGGGAAGTACAGATTGTAACATGGTCAGAAGTGTCATGAACAATCTGAGCTTTTGTATGTGTTGATAATTACCATTTCTTATAATGTGAGGGAAGAACGGAATAGATAGGCATCAGAGGGATTTCTTTTTTTTTTTTTTTTTTTTTTTTGCGGCACCGGGGATTGAACTCACAGCCTTGCGCCTGCCAGGGGAAGCGCTTAAGCCACTGAGCCAAACTCCCGGCCCTGGTTTTTTGAGGCAGGGTCGCACTATGTAGCTCAGGTCGGCCTTGCGCCGCGTTGTAGCCCAAGCCGGCCTCGAACTCACAACGCTCCGCCTACCTCAGCCTCCCGAGTGCTGGGATTAAAGGCGTGCGCCACCACGCCCGGCTCAGAGGGATTTCTTGATGGGAAAAATAAGTGTAAAAATATTACATCTGAAGAGGAATAATAAGAATCTATCAAGACCAGGATTCCTTGCAGGTGGATTGCCATAGTAATTAAAAGGCAAAACATAATTCAAAGTAGAATTAGACTTTAATACCACCCAACTATGAGGTCTGCCCTCTTAGGGTTAGATTATAAACAAGGTGAATAAAAGAGATTGGTGGACTGACATGAAGTCTACCTATATCAGTCAGTACTTACTAGAGAAATATTTAATGCAAGATATACAAATATATAAAAAGTTACAAGATTGCCTTCCAGAGTCAGGTGTGTAAGAGTGCCGAAGGTCTGTCTCTGTACTACAGATTAGAAGGATCCAGTTGAAGGCCTGGAACTCACTGTAGTGTCCCATGCAAGTTGTATCAGGAGGCAAAAAGGTCTGTGTTGGAAGGTGGAAGATGACGTCTAAGGTGAAGGTGAAAACTGTTTCTCCTCTGAAGAAATAGAAGCAAAAACCTTCCTTCTTTTTTTCCCTTTTGTACCATTCTGGGAACAGTTCTCCCTGGGGTGGGTCTTTCACACCCAGAACTATGCTGAGTCAGTTTAGTTAGGTGTTTCCTACTTAAATTGACACAATCAGTTAACTGTCAACTTCCCCCTCTCCACCCCAATCTGGGCTATCTCCCCAGATCTGGGCTACCTCCAGTGGGTACCCATGGATAAGAATGTTTGGGAATCTTGGATTTTGGGGAGTGATTGCCAGACACAAAGGAACCTAGGACTCTGGTGGTATTAATAAAGACCTGATTGTGAGTTCTCTTGGTACATTTGGACCCAAAGAATATATGATTCATGTACACCATTGGGGATGAAAGGGAGCACAGTAATAACTATTAGTGACATTAGAGACTAAGCAAATGGGAAATTCCTCAACCAAAAAGTACCATTCATGAGAGAGTAAATGCCACCTATTATCCAGAGTGTATCCAGAGTGGTCACAATCCCTACCACAGCCTCTTAAAGGGCCAGGAGGGGACACTTAAGCTCTGCCTCTGTATGAATTGTCATTAGAGAAAAGAGGTAGGTGGTTTTGGATCTTCCATGTAAGTGTGTGAAAGACAGGTGAGGTAAGAATGTGAGTATAATGAATTATGTTGCCTATTTGAAGTATATATGTGAGTTAACTCAAAAATAAGACTTTATGTTTGTAATTTTGGAGTTGCAAGTGACTTGTGCGATCATTGCAATAAATGAGTTTTCAGAAGTGAAGGAAATTCTTGTGCTTTTCAGCCTCTGTCTTGGTGCTACATGGTGGGACACATAGCCTTTGCAGGAACTCAGAGACGGTCTGGGGGTGATAAAACAGATGCTTATCTCCTCCCCCAGGTTAACAATTCTGTTGGGCTCATCCTTTGTGGGAATAAAGTGTTTCTCCATTGCTGTGAAACTTTCTGAATCACAATTTAAAAAATTTAAATAGTGCTTTAGGTACTTGTTTTTGTGGGGGGAATTTGTCCAACATACTCTTCCCTCCTTTTTGTTTTAATAATTGGGTATGAAAGAGCCCATTAGCTCCTTCTACTGTTAGTTGACTTGTAGGGTTATGAGGTATAATTGTGGCATGGTTAATACACCAGAGTTGAAAGAAAGTCCCAAGAGACTGTACAGAGGGTTTAAATATCCAGAGTAGGCATATATAGGGATATATTTAAATTTAACAAAAGGATTATGATGAGTTAGACCATTTGTCAGATTTTAATTACTTTGTAAACTATGGGGATTCACTCCTTCATGAGGAGCAGATTGCATCTGTTTTTGGCAGTCATGGCAGGTGGAAATAATTTCTTGGACCTGTTTATGTATAAGATTAAAAGAATGAATGAGTACTTTATAACCTGGTGAAAAAATTGATGTGAAACAAGAACCTCTTCTACAGAGGTGGAAAACATAACCAGAGTGGCAAGAGTGAGTGTTGTCTGCCACTAGAGGCCAGAGAGATTAGAGTGAGAGCATGTGTGAACAGTGTAAAAAAGGTGCCGTGGGATATCTAATCAATTGTTGCAGGCTTTTAAACATGTGGAAAAGAATTTCACCATTACCATTACAAGGGCAGTTTTAATAACCTGTGGAGTCCCCACAACATAGGCCGTATCTGTAATGATACTAAGGAGTTAATTAGGGAACTTTTTTTTTTTATCAATCATGGTTGTTGTAGAAGCTGAATTCCTGTGGAATGTTAACAGATAACAGTTAAAAAATTTTATAGTGAAAACTTGAGATCAAGGGCAATATAGCACATTAGCATAACTATCATGATGATATCATATTAAATGACATGAAAAGACTTATCTAAATTTGTTTTTAAATAAAGTGTCTAAGGAGAATTTTTTTTTTGTAGATGTATTTTATGTGACATTGGACTGTGCAGTATGTGAGCACTGTTGAGTATTGCAACATATATATCCTGCACAAACCTAAGCGTAAGCCTTGAAAAAGTATTTATATCCTGGCCTGTCCTATGTTGGCTTGGCATGTGTATTTTGTCACCAGTAGCTGAAACACAAGTAAGGGAAAGTCAGATGTTTGAATTTAAAGTTTATCATTTTAAAAGACTTTAACCTGGGAGTCACCAATACAATGAAATGGTTTTTAGCTTTGTATCATTGAAGACCTGTATATTTGGGAAATATACATATGTTTAATATACTGTGAGGCCAGCAATAATGAATGTTTCAAATTAGGTTGGAGTTGCCCAAGAAGGCAGCTTTGTCTTGTGTTTTGTCATTACCAGTTTAGGTGTCTCTGCTAGTTGTGTAGAAAAGCTCATGCTTAATATGAATCTCAGAAATAAGAGAACTTTCATCTGAGAGCATTAGTTAGATTGGAGAGGAAAGTTGAGACCTGAGAAGGAGTGACTGATAAGAGTCAGAGCCATAGTCCCCTGATCATCTTTGAACAGCAAGGAACTTTTAAAAGAAAAAAAAAATTTGTTTTTAGAGATAGTCTTGCTGTGTAGTTCAGGCTGGTCTTGAACTCATGCAGTCTT
Organism: Dasyprocta punctata; assembly: GCA_004363535.1. Lineage (NCBI taxonomy): Eukaryota > Metazoa > Chordata > Mammalia > Rodentia > Dasyproctidae > Dasyprocta > Dasyprocta punctata. Next base: position 38,334 of record RJWM01013138.1, on the reverse strand, counting down.
CTTGCGTCAGCCTTCTGAGTGCTGGGTTTACAGACATGTGGCACCACGCCTGGTTAAGAAATTCAAAACAACTAAACATACACATCTTTTCCATAAACTGCATCTTCTGCAAACATCCTCTCAACATACTGGAGCTTCCTAGTTTTGCCATTATTTCCCTCTGTTTCTTTCTGGGAAGGCAAGAATTTCACCGTGCAAAATTCTCTTACATCAAAAAATATATCTCTTTACATATAGCTTTCTTTATAATTTATTTCCTATACCATAATCTTTTTATAGCAAACCTGGCAACTGCTGCTTGACTTTTAAAGTGCTCTGTCGGTCTGTCTCTCTCTATTCCCCTGTATTCTGAGATTGTTACATTGTAAATTTGGCTGCCAGTAAGCACTGGGCCCTTTATAAAAGTAGCAAAAGAGCACATTAACTCTGCAGTTGTAGTCTAAGAAGTTACAAAGCATAGGGAATGCTTTAAGCATATCAATTAAACAAAATACTAATTTAAGTTGAAAACCAAAAATAAATTCATCAATTAACCAAGACTTGCAACAATAGACTCCTGTAAATTTAGGAAATATGTTGATGTCCAGCAGACCATCTGGGACAATGTTCCAGGAAGAATCCCCTTTACCTATCTTTGTTTTCTAACACCTAGAATGTTTGTTATTTTTGGTTGGTCCCTGTGACAGAGTTTTTCATGATCCCCTCTAATGGAGGTTTTATGTGTACTCTGAGAGCAGCTTTCCTGCACATTGAAGAGGTCAGATTTATAGTCTATAAATTTTTTTTTCAGGTTTTTTGAAATGGAGTGTTGCTGTGTAGCCCAGGGCTGGCCTCGAACTCAAGGCCATCCATCCTCCTGCCCTACTCTCCCAAGTGCTGGTGTGACAGGTGTGCCCAACCACAGCCAGCTAGTGTAATTTTTAAATTTTGACTTGTGTGCAAGGTTATTTGGTCATCACAAATGTCTATTTTATCTCTCTTTGCATTGGGTATCACAGATGTCTATTTTATCTCTCTTTGCATTGGTTTGCTATTCTTAGAACAGTAGTTTCAGGTGTTCTATTGCTTCTGTGTAGATGGAAAATTCTTTCAGAGAGGGCCACCCCAAAAATGGGGTGAGATGCAGCTCTCTCTCCACCAGAACCTGTCACACATAGGCACAGAATTTCCCAGGTGAACCCCAGATTGCAAAAGAAATGATTTACTTATTTAGATCCAAATTGTACTTTGGGCAGTGGAGGTAACACTGTGATTTATGCTTTTTTTTCCTGTCTTTCTGAGACAGGGTCTCACTATACAGTTCAGGCTGGTCTTGAGCTTACTTTGTATTGCAGGCTGGCCTTGAACTCACAGTGATCCTCCTGCCTCAGCCTCCTGAGTGCTGGGATTACAGGTGTGTGCCACCATGCTCGGCTGTTTTTTTTTTTTTTTTTTAAGAGACAAGGTCTCACTGTGTAGTGCAGAGTGGCCTTAAACTTGTTTATGCAGCCCAGGCTAACCTCAAACTCACGGGGACCCTCCAGCCTAACCCCCGCTCCACTGGATTATAAGCCTTTGTGCCACACCTGGCATTTATAGTCTTGGATGACTGGTGCTGACCTGGGGGTATAGTTTAGCAGCACTGTGCCCACCTGGCAAGTGCAAGGTCCTGAGTTTGATTCCTGCTACCAAAAAAAAAAAAAAAAAAAAGAAAGTGCTGATGCCTATACTGGAGTTGATAATTTGTGTTTTTTATTTTTAACCCATAAGATCTTTTTCTCTGTTACAGAATATTTGCTCCCACTTTTATGTTGGTATCAACCAATGAAAAAAAAGGGTTTTTTTTTGGTACCAGGGATCGAACTCACAACCTCGCACCTGCCAGGCAGACGCTTACACCACTGAGCTAAATTTTCGGCCCTAATTTTTGAGAGAGGGTCTCACTATGCAGTTCAGGCTGGGCTTGAACTCACTTTGTAGCCCAGGCTGGTCTCAAACTCACAATGATCTTCCTGCCTCAGCCTTCTAAGTGCTGGAATTAAAGGTGTGTACTACCGCACCTGGCTGAAAAAAATTTTTAAATGATTGCATACAAACAATAGGCAGTACATTTATAGAACTCATTTTCTTGATATCAAGCATTTGAGATAAGGTTCTGTCTGAAAACATGTAAACAGTTTTCCTTGGAAATCTCTAGCCAAAATAAAAGAAAAAGTTGTTCAGCTCAAATGAACATGTATGGGTGTTGTGATTGGCCATGGCACCCTTGAACTTCTGTAAACTTGTTGATGGAAATTTTCATTTCCCTAACAAATCTGTTCTAGTTAGCGTGTTTTACTGTCTTGACTTTTGTTGCCTTTAGCTGTTTTTTTGGTCTTTTTTTTTCTAATTCCTTTATTCCTTTTTCCTTTTACTTATTTTTTTGCAGTCATATGTTTTTAAGAGACATTGTAAATGTTGAGTCATTTTTTCTCTTTAGATAAAGTTCGACCCATGTCATAGGCAAAGCAGGAGAAACAAAAGGAAATGAGCAGAATGAGCAACAAATTGTCCCCACTTAGTAATTGGACAACTAGGAGATCTCTAGGTGATCTCAAGATAGTAACACAAGTGAGAGGATGAAAGAGAAGATAAAAGGAAGCATATGTGAAGAAGGACTGCCCCGCTCAGTAAGCAGTTAGACTGCAATACCCTCTGAGTTTCAGACTCCTAGGCTATGGCTTTGCCAGCACGTTCCAGGCTATTCTGTGGAGGCTGTGTCTCCTTACTGAGAAGAGTTGGGTGTCATGGTTCCTTTTCAGGGTGTGGAAGTCTGCTCCTCTATGCTGATTTGTAACTGCAGGTTTTGCCCTGCAGTTTTCTATATCCCAGTGCTGCCCTACTGTGTCTGTGCTTCATACATGAGTTCGTGCCCCACTATGGGCATTATGTGTCGCAGTGTGTGGCTGTGGCTGCACAGAGGATGAAGATTACAGTGATACCTCAGTTGTTGAACTTGATTCGTTCCAAATTCATGAGAACCGAATGCATTTTCCCCATAAGAAATAATGGAAAACCAGATAATTGGTCCTTATGCCTAAAAATTCCACTTACAATTCATTTTTCCAGGAAAGACTTTAACAAATTTTGCAATGATTTCTTTCTTTACCTCTATCATGGTTCTCACAGTTTTCCTCTTAACTTTACTCGTGGTATTACTTTCTTCAGAGCCATGGTTACCATGTTTTATGCAGATAAAGCACACACAAAAAAGCACAATGACAAATATTTTAACACACTGACACAGCACTCTGTTGCCTGGGTGAGAGCAGCGCTTAGACAAGCGTCACCCCTTTGTGTCTGCGGTGAGGGGCAGTGTGTGACTGACTCATTTGGCCCCTGTAGGTTTCTTCAAGTCAGATTTTCGGTTTGACTGTCAAGCAAAGTTACAAACACAGCAGATTTTTTTTGAACTTTGCTGTGTGTGTATTGGAAAGTTCAAGCTTGGAGCTGTTTGACTACTGAAGTATTGTTGTAATCTAAGGTGAGACTTAATTCAGTCACTGGGAAACAGAGGGGCTGCTTCTGTGGGTGAGAAAGCCTCAGGAAACAGCAGCTGGCTGAGACCTCTGGAGTTAGTTATTTGTAACTGAAGGACAGGAGAACAAAGATGTAGAAGAAAAGCACTTGCAACATTCGTATAGGAATTTTGGTCAGGGGACAGGAATGGGATGGTTTGTTACATGACAGGTCGACCTAGTTTAAGCAGTCTTACCAGGCAGAGAGGACACAGTGGCCAACCAAACATCTCTGAGAATGATTATTGTTGATTCTGCTGACTGTTGGCCTGTAGCTCTGCACTAAACTTAATCATGCGTTCCAGGGGCCAGTATCCTTTCCTTTTCCCATTCACTTCATTCATTCCTTCGGCCAGAGCCTCCCCACAGGTTGTATTGCATAGAATTATGACTACTCATTTAAAGGGCAGCTTGCTGTGGCATAGAAGGGAATCTCTGTCTTTGTTATTTAACACAGTTCTTTGTGGTTTTGCTGCTTCTGTGTCCTTAGACTTAATTGTACTTGTTCTTGGAGACTGATTTTTCTTCTCATTATCCAACTTTGTTTAAAAGCATTGGAAAGAAAATTTTCAAATACATATTGCAACATAAGGAAAAGCCATTATGTTGTTTAATTTTACCAGTTTCTGTGAATCCAAGCTATTCACTACTCAACTGAATACTTTTTTTTTCTTTTGCTCTGTAGAATCCTTTTTTGCCAGCTTCATTTTCTTACCATTTGCAAATGACCTGTGGATGTACTTAGTGATAATATTGAGTGTAGCTTGTAAAAGAGGTGCTTTTCCTCATTTTTTTCCCCAATACCGCGGATCAAACTCACAACCTCACGCCTGCCAAGCAGGTACTTCAGCCACTGAGCCAAACTCCCAGCCCTAGTTTTTTCAAGGCAGGGTTGCACTATGTAGCTCAGGCTGGCCTTGCTCACGTTGTAGCCCAAGCTGGCCTCAAACTCAAAATATTCCACCTACCTCAGCCTCCCGAGTGCTGGGATTAAAGGCGTGCGCCACCACGCCCGGCTTTCCTTGTTTCTTTTTAACCTCAAATACAGTTGAGATCCCACTGAGGAAATGATTACTGATCTAAGTGTTAGGAGATGACATCTTTTACCTCTACACTATGCTTTCACTAAAGATATATTCTCTTTTTCTGCTTATACCTTTCCTCTTGCTTTTCTCATTTATTTTTTTGAAAATAACCCTTCATTTTCCTCTCTAGAGATGCTTAGTTAATACATGCTTCTTTCTTATGCTTAGAGAACAGAAGTTAGTGTCTCAGGCTGCTCTGGCAGGTGCAGCCCGCTAGGCTGGCTTCAGCTGCCGAGGGGCGTTGGTCATGGTGGTGCACAGAGGAGGGTTCCACAGTTTGTAAGCCTCTGTGTCCTGTACTCCTGCCACCTGTGTACAAGGTTTGTTTGAAATGATACGTGCTTTTGCCTTCCCCTTCTTTGGAATATGATTACCAAAATACAAAATATAACAAGATGAGAAATTTTACACAGCCGAAGTAGATTTATTGTCTTGAAATTTTTATGTTCTTATTAAGTTTTTTTTTAAATCACAATTTGAGAGGTTTCATTCATTTTAAGATATCCTCCATTCTGTTTATTTTCAAGAAATGGGGCCATTAAGAATTTTTTTTATTGAACTATTTTTTTCCCTGCCCATCCCATGTAGATACAGCCAAGAGCTGCATAGTAATGTTTTGGTCAACCACATAAACAACGGGGGTCCTCAGTCATCTGGTGGGAAGGTAGCCATTCTGTTTTATCAAAGTATACTCTGTGTTGTTAATGCGACTTGCCTGCTTAACACATTTCTCAGAACATAATCACGTTGTCAAGTGATGTATGACTGTGGCTGTATAATATGGGCAAATAGAAGGTAACAGTACTTTCATGTAAGATATTAGAAGTCTTTGATACATGATATTTATCACTATGTAAATTTTGGCCTTTTCCCCTTACCTTATAGAGTCCAGTTAACAATGTGTCTTCGTGTCATCATTAAACATGATTTTCCTGGTCACTGGCCAGCAGTGGTCGACAAGATAGACTATTACTTGCAATCACAGAACAGTGGAAGCTGGCTCGGCAGTTTATTATGTCTGTATCAACTGGTGAAGACTTACGAGTAAGTGACTTTGGAAGTAAGTTGTATAGAGGGGTTCTTTGTGTGGGTGTTCTGAAGAATCAGGTTAGCTTGGAAAAGATGTCATTAAACACAATTAAACATATTTACTGTGTTTATTCTATTTTGTGTTTGTGCATGCGTGCACATGTGTTTATTACAGAGGCTCTAACACGGGGCCTTGTGTATGTGAGGCAAGTGGTTTGTCCCTGAGCTATACTCCCAGACCATTTGACTGCAGTTATTCAAAGAAGCTTGAACTTTCTAGTGCACATTGCTGATTTCCAAGACATAATACTGTGTAGTGCTTCTCAAATTTGTTAGAGTATCATTTACTAACAGCTTACCCTGAAAACTATGATACAGACATATCTAAACATTTGTTTAGAAGTAAATCAAGTCAGGTATCTTTCTAGATGCAAGATGGGAAATGTTACTTACTTTGTTAATGATGCTCTTTTCCGTAAGAGAGTTTGGGAGGTAGAGGACTAGTATCATGTATAATCGTACTTTTTTGGCTTCTCAAGAGGATTGCTACCTTTGCATACAAAATTCTATAGCTTTTTCTCTATCAAATTGTTTAGTTCACAGTCTATAGACTTTTTAGAGAACAATTTAGATGTATAGCAATTAAAGTGATCTAAGAGCACTTAAATTTATAAACTATGTTAACTTCTCAACACAGGGTAATATAAGAAAACTATCCCCACATTACTTGCTATGTAACATGAATGTCCACTTAAACAGCATGTCAGAGCCAGGTGTGGTGGTGCATGCCTGTAATCACAGCACTTGGGAGGCTGAGGCAGGAGGACTGTTACGATTCAAGGTTAGCCTGGGCTGCATAGTGAGACCCTGTCTCAAAAAAGCCAAAAACAAAATCCTAGCGCATCAACTTATATTTTATAGAAAAATTGTGGTTTGATGAAAATTAATTTAAATACTAGATAAATTTACATAAGAAATTTGTAGAATAGTCCAGGGGCCTTTTGAACGATACTTTCTAGAAAGATTTTAGGTAACTTGCGTAAAACAAGGAGATGTGCTCTTAACACTCCTGTCAACTATTTCAGCACTCCAGACAGAGACTATAAGCCTTGTGGCTTTGTTGTTGTTATTTGTTTATTTGTTTCTATGCAATTAAAAAATATTTCTCGGTCATTCTTTTATAGATCTTTGGGAAGAGGGAAGAAATTACTTTTCTTTTTGCCTTTCTCATGTAGATATAAGAAAGCAGAAGAAAGAGAGCCTCTCATTGCAGCGATGCAGATATTTCTGCCATGTATTCAGCAGCAGATCATGCAGCTCCTTCCCGATTCCTCCCATTATTCTGTGTTACTACAGAAACAGATCCTGAAGATCTTCTATGCACTTGTTCAGGTGGGATTCTATTCCAAAGACAGACATGAGCCTCGTATTTCTACCTGACACATTGAAAGTGCTCAGTACTTGTCAATTATTATTAAAAATGATTATATCTTTTCATAGATACTTCTTTAAAAAACCTTTATGAAGATTCATAGCAGTTAATTGTTCACAGTCTTGCAGGTGGCAGAGGAGAGATTTGTCTGTGCTGTCACCTCAGTGTCTGAAATCTCTGGGAAACATGAACCAGGGTATTGCTTGCCTTAAAACCTGTGTCTGACTTACCTGTTTAAAGCATCCTTGTGTTCAGGCTAGATAACCAGTGATGGTATAGCTAATTTGTGTGTGTACATAACTTTACTTGTGTGATGACACACGTTGTAGGAGAAAAGGAAGAAGAAGTATCTCTCTTATTGGGAAATCATTGGTAACAGCTTCTTTGCCTTCCATCCAACCTAAAGCTAACAAAGAAGGTTTAGTGTCTTATTTTCCTTAATTAAAATAATCACCTTTTATCTTGCCTGAAAACTATGGAGGCTACTAACACAGGAATTGAAAAAATACTTAGTAGACAGAGATAATGTGTTCGAAAACAAAAATGTTTAAGGTTGAATCCTTGAGGGACTTGGTGAATTATTTAGATCTGGGTGGAGGAAGGGTCACTGGTTGTCAGCCTAAACCATTTGATAATGAGTAAATCAGAACTCACATATTTTCTATTTAAATTCCTTTTGCCAAAAGATTAGTTTTGTTCAGCTAGAAAGTTGACATCACTTAGATCTGTTCTTTGGCTTCACTTAGGTACCTTGGCACTGTTTCAAATTATTTCATGGTCAGTACAGGTTTGTAGTTTTATTAAAGTCTTATCTTTTTCATCTTTTAAACTTTTAATAGAGATAATCTGAGCAATATTTTTTTCAGGTCAGCCTTTTTGAGGGAAGGTGAAGAGAAAGGGAAGGAGGCAAATCTCCATGAATAAAGTAGAATACTAGGGAAATATATTGCCCCATCTTTAAAAAAAAAATTAATAAGGAAGATGGGTTGTTCTTTTATCAAAGTTATATTTAGCAGTCATTCTCAGCAGGATCACTTTACTTGGAAGCAAAGCTTTTATTCATGGAGTTGTTCTGCCAGGAGGTACAGAAATATTCCGCTTACTCAGAGCCAGACTTGCCTTTCCTTTTGGGAGAAACATAGCTGGGAGTCGGGCAGTAAAACAAAAGCTGAAGAAGTCATTTTTCTAAAGCCTCTTCTACTTGGTCTGCTAACAATCCAAAATGTAGTTTTTTTCTTGCAACCTGTTATATACTAAAAACCTGTAAAAACCAATGAAAACCCCACAACATATTAGCCAGTAATCCTCTGGAAGCAATAATTTAAAAGGCTTTAAGAGACCCATCACAGTGAAGGTGGCAGTAAAACATGCAATCCTATAGGAAAAGATAGAGGAACCGTTTTAATTTAAAAGTCAGGGAAGCGAGATTGATTCTGTTTATGTAGCATCATCTGTTCACGGCTCTGGGTCCTTCAGACTCATCTCGGAAATCGTCGCTTTCTGCCTAACCCTCAGCCTGCTCCTATTCTAGCCTAGTCTCCAGTTCAGACGCCCCTCCCAGGCCCTTAGAATAGACTGCGCGCTTCTTAACCCTAACCCTCGCCCTCCCCTTCTCCTTTACCACCCCTGCCTTCGTGCTTCTGCACGGTTCTTCTTCCAGCTGGGGCGTAAGCCTTGTAGGGGCACCGACTGTGTCCCATTTACTTTGAGGCCCTCGCATGCAGCAAGCGCGTGTGGGATCAGTGGGTGTGGGCCCCGCCTCTGGTCGCTGGCAGTCCGCGCTGCTCAAGGAGAGTGGGCGAGACGGGGTCTCCAGAGTGTTTCAGCAAGTGAGGGTTTTCATCAAAGTGGTTAAAAGGAGCGGCTTGATACGGAGGAGTAAATTACCATAGTCTCATGCAGAATAAATGAGAGTTCAATTAAAAATATCTTTCATTTTAAAAAGTAGTGCAGAGAAACAAATCCTAGTTAAAATATATATGCTGATAGGTTTAAGTTAAATAGTGAGATTATTTTCATGTTCAAGTGTTAGTTCTGTATATTTAACATTCTAATATAGATAAAATCACGGAGTTCATGGAGAGGAGGAAGACTTTATGCTGTTCTGTTTTGCAGTACGCATTGCCTCTTCAGCTGGTGAATAACCAAACCATGACGACGTGGATGGAGATCTTCCGAACCATCATCGACAGGATGGTGCCCCCTGTAAGGCCGAGCGTCTACCAGCCGCATGTGTGGTCGGCAGGCAGTGACCCATGAGTTCGGACTTCAACAAAATTGATTGATAGAATAATCATAGTACTGCACTCAGTTTTAGTAGGCTCAGATAAACAAAAGTAAAAAATAATGACTATATTCTTACTAACATGGGAGAAATAAAAACTTGTAGACTTTTTTCTCTGCGTTTATAATACAATATTTATAAAAGCAGTACATGTAGATACATTGAAGTTCATTTTTCATCTAAGATTTAAAATAAACATTTTTATATTTTTATACATTTTCTTTTTTTTACGTTGTCCTTTTTATCAGGTACTTCATGTGCTGGAATTTTAGGTTGTTTTAAATTTTTTAGGGTATTCTAGGAATTATGTACATTTTTGTGCACATACATGCTTACAGTATTTTCTTTGGGTTAATGCCTAGAACTATAGTAAGCAGTGATTGAGGACACTGTCATAAATGCACTCTTAATTGTAGGTTTGCCTGTTTCATAGGTAAATGATAGTTTCTCGTTTTGATCTGAAATAATGATACTGTTTTCATTAATTAAATTAACTCATAATCAAGGGATGATTGAATACATGAATACTTAAAATAGTAGGTAAAAGGCACTTTGTCATTAATTTTCCTCAGAACTCCCCATTGGCTTTTGATACTTTTGTCCCATCATTTTTGCCACTTTCTGAATCACTTCCGGAAGTCCTCACTTGTGTCTTTGTGAGGTGTGGTAAGTCTGGAGAGCGCTGCTGCTGAGGGCCATCCAGCAGAAGGCAGGGCTGTCCAGACCTTAGAGTGTCCTCATCCACCTTACTCCCTGCATCTGGGGCCATGCAGCTTCTCGCTGTTCCCCAAAGTCAAAATGACCTTGACAGGTAAATGTTTTGAATCAGTTCAGGACACCGGGGCAGCCAAGACAGCACAACTAAAGGACACCCCTGAAAGAAGACTTGCGAACTATTTCAGAAAGTGGCAACAATAATTGGATGAGTATGTCTGAAATAAGGGGGTATACTCTGAGGGATATTAATGGTGATGTGCCTTTTACACATTTTTAGAAATTTAAACATTCACTGTGTTTTTCATTTGTACTTCATATTTTAAAATTTAAGCCAATTTTAGAAGGTACATTTTTTTTTCTTCTTTTGGAAACTTGGGATTGAACTGAGGGTGAAGTTCACACTCCTGTAGAGCTACACCCCAGGCCCCTTGTGGATATTCTTGAAACAAAGTGTTTAGAGGTTTAATGTATGTACGTAAATGCACAAAATTTGGTAATTTTAAAATTAGTGAGCCGGGCGTGGTGGTGCACACCTTTAATCCCAGCACTCGGGAGGCTGAGGTAGGTGGAACGTAGTGAGTTTGAGGCCGGCTTGGGCTACAACGCAAGAGCAAGGCTGGACTGAGCTACGTAGTGCGACCCTGCCTGAAAAAACTAGGGTCGGGGTGTCTGACTCAGTAGCTTAAGCGCCTGTCTGGCAGATGTGAGGCTGTCAATTCAATCCCCGGTGCCGCAAAAAAAACCAAAACAAAACAAAACAAAAAATTAGTGAATTTTGGTAACATTTGGGTTACTGGCACCCACATCAAAATGCAGAACTGTTTCACCATCTTGAAGAATTTCATCAAGGGACCATGGTGTTTGTATTTTGTTTTCTACTTGTTTGATGTTTTTGAAGATGGTAGATAAATATGACCAGCGGCTGTGGTTGAAATTGTTTACGTGGCATCTGCAAAGTGAGAATCGGCATTTGCATAGCAATCTAACTTCTCATTAGTGGGACTTAATATATACTGAAGTTTATTCTATTTTTGTTATCACCTAAATTGTAGTTGTGTAGAAATTTAATCTGGTGCTTTTCGTTGTTTTAGGAAACGCTGCAGATTGACGAGGATGATAGACCGGAACTGGTGTGGTGGAAATGTAAGAAGTGGGCACTGCATATTGTAGCTCGTCTTTTTGAGAGGTAATGCTCTATTACTTTAATTGTATTACAGTGAGTGGTAGTAGTCAGGATGTAGATGATGAATACTTCCCTTGTTGTACTGAAGTATATGATTGTTTGCCCATAGAGGGCCAAGAGTCACCCCGGTTTTTTTTTTTTTTTTTTTAATGTGGCACCGGTGATCAAACTCACAACCTTGCGCCTGCCAGACAGGCTTAAACCACTGAGCTGAACTCCTGGCCCTATTGTTTTTTAGGCAGGGTCGCACTATATAGTTCAGGCTGGAGTCACTTTGTTTAAAGTTGTTTACTTGTGATTATTGATTTTGAGATGATGATGAGGGATGATGAGCTGGGAAACTTTTTATCTGAATATTTCTATTATTTGGCCATTGGAAGTATCCAGAAATTATCCAAGAAGGTGCAGGGCCACTAGCTCCTTAAGAAAATCTAATTTTATTTTATTTATTTATTTATTTTTCCAGTACCGGGGATTGAACTTACATCTTCGTGCCTGCCAGGCAGGCACTTAAGCCATTGAGCCAAACTCCTGGCCCTATTTTTTTCAAGGCAGGGTTGCACTATGTAGCTCAGGCTGGCCTTGTGCTCTCACTGTAGCCCAAGTGGGCCTCAAACTCACAACGCTCCTCCTACCTCAGCTTCCTGAGTGCTGGGATTAAAGGCATGCACCACCACGCCTGGCTCATTTTAATTCTTAATGTTGGTCACTTAGGGCCTCTTGGATTAGAAGGCAGATGTCTGTGTGAAATGTGTAAGTTTAGTAAGGTCCTAAGTATATAAAGGAATAACCATAATTGTAGCTCCCCGAGATTTCATTTCGTGACTTTGAAAAAGGGTAAAGTGTTAGTTTTCTGCCCTGAGAGAATATATCTATTGAACATGCTTCGTTTTAAAATTTCACATTTTAAACATTTTATTTTTGAATTTTAAGGTACGGAAGCCCAGGAAATGTCACAAAAGAATACTTTGAATTTTCTGAATTCTTTTTGAAAACCTATGCAGTGGGAATTCAGCAGGTAATAAATGTATGCTTTTGGAAGAGAAGGATGTTTAGGGTTAGGGTTAGGGTAGTTAAACCATTTCTGGGTCTTTAAAAGAAGGTCATGAATGTATTACTCATTATACATATATAGAGGATAAAATGGTGGCTCTGGGAACTAATACAATATAATTAGATTTAGTATTAAATGTCACAGGGTGGCTGCCACTGGAACTGCCTATCCTGACTGCTAGACTGTGGATCCAAACCTTTTTTGTTTGTTTGTTTTTGTTTTTGTTTTTGTTTTTTGTTACAGCGTCTTGCTATGTAATGGAGGCTGGCCTTAACTTGCTTATGTAGCCCAGGCTGACTTCAAACTCAGGGCAGTCCTCCTGCCTCAGCCTCCTGAGTACTGGTTTTACAGGTGTGCACCACCATGCCTGGCCCAAACCTTTTGGGTTGCAGAAATGGGTGTTATATTAGATTGGGTTCTGTTAACTCTCTGACCTCTTTCAAGTTTTTTAAAAACTTTTTTCTTTGAACTTTGCCTCTTCTTTCTTTCTTTCTCTTTCTCTTTTTTTTCTTCAGTATTAAGGATAGAATCTAGGGGTTGTGCTTGCTCTGCTACTAAGCTGCATAGGCAGCCTTTTATTTAATTTAATTAATTAATTTATTTTTTTTTGTGGCACCGGGGATCGAACTCACAACCTCGCACCTGCCAGGGCAGGCGCTTAAGCCGTTGAACCAAACTCCCAGCCCTGGTTTTTTGAGGCAGGGTCACACTATGTAGCTCAGGCCGGCCTTGTGCTTGCGTTGTAGCCCAAGCCGGTTTATTTTATTTTAATTAATTAATTGTTTTGGTGACAGAATCTCACTAAGTTGCCTAAGCTGGCCTCAACTGTGGGCCTCCTGTCTCAGTCCCCAAACAAGCTAGGGGCTTCACCTCTTTGTTTATATACTTTTATCTTAAAAGATTTATATAACATTAATTGATTTGTTTTAAGGGTAGCTGAGCATAGATGTTAAGATTCTCAACTGAGAATTTATGCATCTTAAATTCCTTGTGGTGGCACACTCCTGTAATTCAGCTACTTGGGAGGCTGAGGCAGGAGGATCACAAGTTTGAGTCTAGCCTGGTCAACTGACTGAGGCCCTGTTTCAAAATAAAAAGGTCTGAAAACATAGCACAGTGACAGAGCTCTTGCCTAGCATGTATGAGACCCTAGGTTCAATCTCCAACCCTGAAAAAAAATAGCTCCAGAAAACCAAAACAAAACAAAACAAATACCTTGTCCATCTGTGTAAGTATAGAATTTGGGAACTATTGTATACAGTGAAAATGAGTTCTTGAGAAACCAAGTTAATAGTGATATCTACAGATTTTAAAAATTATGGAGGAGTGTTGCCTTTGGGTCATGGTATTTTTGTTTCTATTTGAACAAAACTTCATTACTAACCACTTGCTGTACCAGGACCCTGTTTCGAAGAAAAGTTTAACAACTGTGCCAGGAAGAATCATGGTTTCTTTTTAGCGTCCATTGTGCAAGGAGTTTCTACGTGATCAAAGGGCTTTTGACAAATCTTGTAAACCTGAGTAAATGTTACTTGAATCCAGTTCATATTCTGAGTTTATAAATGATACACATTTTGAAAGATTTGGCAGCTTGGGGCGGGGGAGGGAGTGAAGTGCTGGAGACCAGGACGCCCTGGGTTGTGCCACGGTGCAGGCCTCGCTCTGCTTCTGTGCGAGGCTTCCCTTCCGCACAGCTGCCTTCGTCAGCTCGAGGAAGAGAGCGCCTCCTTTCTGTGTGTTTGCAGACAGCTTCTGTGGGCTGACATTATAAAGTAAAATTCTCTTGACATTTTCTTCTAAGAACTCTGTGATTGGGTTGTTGAAATATTTTTCCATCTGGAGTTTATTTTAGTATGAAGTTTAGTTAGGGACCTAATTTAATTTTTTTTCCACAGGGCTAATCAGTTGTGCCAATACTGTTTTGTTAAATAACATTTCTCTCCAATCTGAAAGAATCTTTTGGTTCAAGTAATAAAATCTGTTCTGTCCCTTGTTATATGGAAGTTTTTAAATGTTTATTCAGTCACGTCTGTTATTTTTTAAAACAGGAGTCTTACTTTATTTTGGAGAGCTGGAAGTAGAGTAGAAGTTAGATTTTTTTCCCTGAGTAGTCCCGCAGGCAGCAGGGACACCTGCCTGGACGTTGTGGTAGGATACCCTAGTTCAGTAGAATATGGACGTGTATGAGAATTAATAGTACCACGTGAGCTTTCTCACGAAATACCAACTTCCCTCCAAATGTGACAGTTTTTATATCGGTATTTTGGATTTTATGTCATGCTTGAAATGTCCCCCACCTCTTTTTTTTTTTTTTTTTGTGGCACCGAGGATTGAACTCACCCACCTCTTTTAACCTTATATTTATGCTATGTTTTTTCCTGTTTTCCTGTAGGTGCTACTAAAAATTTTGGATCAGTATAGACAGAAAGAATACATAGCACCCCGTGTTCTTCAGCAAGCATTCAACTATCTCAACCAAGGGGTCGTGCATTCTGTAACCTGGAAGCAGATGAAGCCGCACATACAGGTAGCGTCAGACAGCGGCTTCCCAAATTAACCTCTGGTTACATTAGGCTTGCTAGGTACGCGTGCTACCCAATCCTATATTTTATGCTTAGTATCGTTTTATTTCCATTAATAATGTTTAAGGAGCAGTCTTCTCTGATGTGAAAGACTTGAAAATTTAAGCATTGAGGTGTTTCTGTGAGTGGGAAGACTCGGATTTTGTAGATCATGCTTGAAGCCTCCTTTATCCTGTTTCTTTTCTGTTAAGCCATGTAGTATTTTTCTACCCTTCTCTAAAGGTTGCTAGGATTAAATGAAGAATTCCTTTTTTCTTTTTTTTTTTTTTTTTGTGGCACCGGGGATTGAACTCACAACCTTGCACTTGCCAGACAGGCACTTAAGCCACTGAGCCAAACTCCTGGCTCTAGTTTGTTGAGGCAGGGTTGCACTATTAGCTCAGGCCGGCCTTGCACTCGCATTGTTGCCCAAGCTGGCCTCGAACTCACAGTGCTCCTCGTACCTCAGCCTCCCAAGTGCTGGGATTAAAGGCGTGTGCCACCACGCCTGGCTTAAATGAAGAATTTCAAAGAATTTTGAAAACTGTCATCAGGGTCTCACTAAGGTGCTGTTTTGCAGAAAATGGTATCTGATACATGACCATTTTCTGTAGATGTGAGCAAAAGTTTTTATCTTTTTTTTTAAACAGTTAAATTCTATAGCAGAAATTAAAAGTTTTTTATACCAGTTGTTTACTTGAAGATAGAATTCAGTATTGCTATTTTGAAGAAATATGAGAATGGAAAATTATGGGCCATTAATAAATAAATTCTTATTTATATATAGATAACTGAGCAGTTCAGACACATTAGGATCTGAATCTTCCCCTCTAAATTGTGAGTCCTTAAATTGTGTAAAATAGTATGTGACAAGAAAATAAATTCTTTCCCTTTGCCTTTGGTGCCCAGGGTAGACTTCAGCTAATGTTATCTTATTAAAGATCTTACAGATACAGTATCTTTTATTATGTTTTTGTGGACATCTTAATAACTACTTACCTACTCACTTTGATTAGATAGTAATACTTTCTATGCAATTAATAAAATACTGAGTTCGTTTTATTTACTGTATTCCTATAAAATAACAGTGAGTAGTAGTCGCATTTCTTCTCCACTTGATACCTTTGGCCTTATTTTCACATGGCTGTGATGCAGGAATGAGACAGTGACCCTTAGGTTGGCTTTTTTTCTCTTAGAATTATTCAATTTGAATAAGTGACGAAATTTGCTCCTGCTTTGGTATAAGCAGTTAGCAGAGCACAGATGGCCTGGGGATATTAGCAGCAGTGTGCAGAGGGGCCTCTGGCTAGGACTTCTCCCCTGAAACACTGTGTTGTAGAATAAGAAATAGGTTTTTTGAAGATGGACAGAGAAAATTAAATTGGAATATTGATCATGTATTGGCATTTACAACCAACATGGAAATATTAAAAATTTTCAAAATAAGAAATCTAACAATAAGTGTAATTCTGACTTGGCATTTTCTTTAAGGAAATCAATGTCTGTTTAAGCTTGATTTGTTAAAAACTTTATTGTTCCTGTTATTGCTTCAAAGAATAGTGCTTACACTGGTCTTCTCTGTGCTTTTTAGTCGAGTGCCATTCAAAAACAACCCTAAGAGCACTGTAACTCTTAGTGCAGTGCCCTGTCACGGGTTCTTCCTTTTCTGCTGTTACTTTGGTGCATGCAGGCTTAAAAGACACATTAAAATGCCTGTTTGGAAAACTCACACCATAATGGCTGTTGATAAATACATTATTGGTAGCCCCCAAGTTTGAATAGCCTATACCCTTGTACCCATTTGTTGCTTCGTTTCTCATCTTAGAATATCTCTGAAGACGTGATTTTTTCTGTGATGTGCTATAAAGATGAAGATGAAGAGCTGTGGCAAGAGGATCCATATGAATATATAAGGATGAAATTTGGTAATTGTGATGGTTTGTTTTCTAATATGGGAAGTCATATAACTAAACTTATAATTTTTATTATCTCACTAAATTCCCAAAGTTCTGTTTTGTATGATAGACTCCTGAAACTCATGAGTTTGATGCCCTTTTGAACCAAAGAACTTGAGGCTTTTGGGTGTGGGGGTTTGCTGTGGTGCGAAACTGCAGGGACAGCCCTCTCTGTGTGTGTGGGATTCTCTTGTGTAGACTGGGTTGTTCTCAACTCTGGGGATCCTTTGGATTTCTGTGTATTTCAGCAGCACCCCAATTAGGTTTTCTTTCTTGTCCTGTGGACGAACTATTCCACAAGGGAATTTGATTTCTCTCAGTGGCCACACACACTGTTCTCTGGGGGTCCTGGTAGCTTGCAGTTTCCTAGAGCTGTGAACTACTGCATGGGCTGCTTGAATCATTTCTTTTTAACATCAGTCATAGCAAAATGTTAATTTGTGTACCTCTCACTCTCCTAGAGTTAGACGTTGTTGGAGGGCAGAACTTTAATTTATTTGCTATATTTTGCATTCTTTTTATTTTTTTATTTTGGTACTGGGGATCAAATTGACAGCCTCGCACCTGCCAGGCAGGCGCTTAAGCCACTGAACCAAACTCTCGGCCCTAGTTTTTTGAGGCTGGGTTACACTATGTAGCTCAGGCCGGCCTTGTGCTCGCGTTGTAGCCCAAGCCAGCCTTGAACTCACAACCCTCCTCTTACCTCAGCCTCCCGAGTGCTGGGATTAAAGGCGTGCACCACCGCGCCTGGCTTTGTATTTTGCATTCCTTTTGCTGCTTTTCTTCCTTCACATTCCTCTCTACTGTGCCTTCAAAAAATTGTTGAAATAAATGATTGCTGCAACTATAACAAGGTGCGCCCAGGGCTCGGTGACAGAGCGGTGCTGTCCCTGGAGAGCCTGATGCCTCCAGCTGCCTGAGTTAAGTTCATTAGTGTGGGTGCCAGGCTGTGGGACAGTGTCGTCCCAGTGCTGTGTGTGAACTGATTCAGTAAGTGAGGAGTCGCCTGTCTGGGGACAGAAAGTGCAGGAAAGGCAAATGAATGACAACAGCTACTATCTGCTTTCTCTCTCCATTCCACCTTTTTCTTTAGAAAATAATTTCTCCTGTGCAGAATTTATTATTTTCTTTTACTTGTGCCTCTGTTTTTCTAGTTTGCTTTGACAGAGCAGAATAATAAGCCAAGTTTTTTAGTTTCTGTAAGTCATTGTATTAGTGTTTGTCTTTCTTCTAGTATCTGTGTGTGTTTAGCTTCCAGGGAACTCGCACTGTTTCACTTACTATAACTGATAATGTATCTCAGTTTTTATATTTATTTATTTTGTTTTTTTGAGACAAGGTTTCGCTGTGTAGCTCAGGCTGGCCCTGAACTCACTATGTAGCCCAGCCTGACCTTGAACTCATGGTGATCCTCCTGCCTCAGGCTCCCAAATGCTGGAATTATAGGCATGCAACACCATGGCCAGCTCTCATTTTTCTTTTTTCTTTTTTTCTTTTTTTTTTGGTACCAGGGATCAAACTCCTGACCTCATGCTTGCCAGGCAGGTGCTTTATGCCACTGAGCTAAATCCCTAGCCAGCAGCTGTCAAGTTTTAAAAAATGGAGTAATTAAAAACTCTGTGTTAACAGTAGGAATTTGCATTTTATTTATTGTTTAAAAGAGAATATGAATAAATCAAGACTGGTGTGTGTTTTTCTTAATCATTTTCTTCTGTAGATTAGAATACTGTAGGCATTGTTTGATGTATATATTTTGTTTATGAGTAATTATAGGAAAGAATATTATTGTACTTTTATGTTTTTCATTTGCAATTATGTGTATGAAGGCAACAAGTATATTATATTGCTAACAATATTAATAATACTGTTGTATTTATTCTTTCCCTTTATTATACCCTTTGACTAATTTCACTGTTTCCCCCATAGTACTGTTTTTAGATTTGGTAAAAACTGACAAGAGTTCAGGCTTCGATGTTAAGTTATCCTGAATGTGAGCATTGGCATGGCCATTTACTTGAGTAGTTCTAGGCAAGTTATATAACCCCCTCTCTCAAGATGTAGTGTGTTAGCTGTAAAACAGGCAAATTACTATTATCAGATATTGGGAGAATTACGTGGGTTATACAGAGAAATGAAAGTCAGAGTATAAAGTCATACTGTAAAATCATAGTATAATGCCTGGGACAGAATGAGTATTCAAAAAACAGTCACTAGTTTGAGGTATTATCAAAATTTACAGAATGTTTAAAATAAATGTGTAACAGCAAGGGACACATTGTTATTAACGCCCCCTTGAAATGCTCCCCCTTTCTTTGAACCTACTTATCCCATCACTCTTTTTTTTTTTTTTTTTTTGCGGCACCGGGGATTGAACTCACAACCTCGCGCCTGCCTGGGCGGCCGCTTAAGTCACTGAACCAAACTCCCGGCCCTGGTTTTTTGAGGCAGGGTCGCACTGTGTAGCTCAGGCTGGCCTTACGCTCGTGTTGTAGCCCAAGCCGGCCTCGAACTCACAATGCTCCGCCTACCTCAGCCTCGAACTCACAACGCTCCGCCTACCTCAGCCTCCCGAGTGCTGGGATTAAAGGCGAGTGCTGGGATTAAAGGCGTGCGCCACCACGCCCGGCTTATCCCATCACTCTTGCCACTTTCTGAAGCCCTTCTGGAAGTCCTCTTTCTTGGGTGTTTGGAATGGCACCTGTAGAGTCCAGCGTTACCTCTGCGTGAGCACACTGCTGAGACGTCGCAGCTGTTCTTTACTTTAAACCAGCTTCCTGGGGACTGGTTTGTTTCTTAGCATGAGTGATGGTCAGTCAGGTTTAAAGTCTGTATGATAATTAGCTATATTTTTACCAAACTAGATTAACTTTTTGCAATCTTAGATATTTTTGAAGATTATGCCTCTCCCACGACAGCAGCCCAGACTCTTCTATATACTGCTGCAAAGAAAAGGAAAGAGGTACGTAAGCACTCTTTTTAAATGCAAAGTAAAAGGTGACTTGCATTGATTTGACATTCTGTATTCCTAGCATTTGAAAATTCATATTGTTATTAGTTATAACCTGTTATTTTAAGAACTGTTTCCCTATTAAAGGAAAAATGTAAAGTATCTTTTATTGTTTTTTTCTTAATAAATTGTATCTTTCTTATTGAGCTTATAGTTGCTTGATAAAACCCAGTAAAATGGTTCTGTTTTTGAAAATGGATTCTTCCGTTTCTTTAGGTGTTGCCAAAAATGATGGCATTCTGTTACCAAATCCTCACAGACCCGAACTTTGACCCGAGGAAGAAAGATGGGGCCCTGCATGTGATTGGTTCCTTGGCGGAGATTTTATTGAAGGTTAAGATTATCAAAACTTAATAAGACATGAAGCACAGGCAACTAAGAGTATGAAAGTTACGGATAAGTTAAAACTGGAAGCCGGGCGTGGTGGCGCACGCCTTTAATCCCAGCACTCGGGAGGCTGAGGTAGGCGGAGCGTTGTGAGTTCGAGGCCGGCTTGGGCTACAACGCAGCGCAAGGCCGACCTGAGCTACATAGTGCGACCCTGCCTCAAAAAACCAGGGCCGGGAGTTTGGCTCAGTGGCTTAAGCGCCTGCCCTGGCAGGCGCAAGG